>SMDT01000473.1:0-167805 GCA_005392925.1 Aquilaria sinensis | reverse complement strand
GGTGTCGTGGCCGTGGTCGCGGTGAAACTGGCAGAACTTGTTCATGTTCTTTTTATTATTAGCGGTCATGGCTCTTGGTCACTGAATCTGAGTCCCCTGCCTTTCCATTGTCATGAGGATGTTGGTCCTTATGGTGTTCAGAGGTGTGAAGATTGGGGGTTTCCTTCCCCTCATCCTCCGAGGTCGGCCTTGCCTGTTCGGTTGGGTACCGGGTTTGCTGGTTGGACCCTTCGGCCCGGGTGTGATCGGACTTCGGTCCACCCATTCTCAGTTCTTCGGCCGTCATGTGCTGTTCGGCCCTTCGGTAAAATTCGCCAAGCGTGTCCGGGGGGTCTTTGGAGAACTCGTAAAACAGCTGTGAGTCTCTCCGAAGGCCCCGCGTCATGGCGAGAATGCGTATTTCGGGCCGAAAGTCTGGGACGCTCAAGGCTTCTCTATTGAACCTCTCGACATAGTCGCGGATGGTTTCTCCATTTCTTTGCGCTATGTCGAACATTTGGACAGGCATCTTCGCCGTTGGCCAACTTCCAATAAATTGCTGCGTGAAGGTCGTGGATAACTCCTGGAATTCTGTGATGGTTCCTGGAGCTAATGAATTATACCACGCAGTTGCTGGTCCTGTGAGGGTGACCTCGAAACATTTGCACAAGGTAGCGTCGTCGGCACCGTGCATCATCATGCTGCATCTGTACTTAGTCAGATGGGCCTGTGGATCAGTACGGCCATCATAAGTTTCGAGCCGAGGTACTCTGAAGGTGCTAGGCATGGCAGCCTCAACTATGGCTTGAGTGAACGGGGACTCATCCCCACAAAAGGTTTCAGACAGCCTGGCCCAGACGGGCTTGTGGGCTACCTATTTTTCTACCCTGTCTAGTCTTGCTAGTATCCTCTCCATAAGGATCGTGGCACTAGGTTCTTCTTCTGGGAAGGGAGATTGCCGGCATCTCTTCGGGGAGCGAGTCCGGCGTTGGGGGGACAGGGACCTCGCCTCAGGCGACGAGCTCCTTCGGTGTGGGACTTCGGGTCGCTTGGACTTAGCTCATTCTATAAGTCATGCCCCAAGGGGCATATTTTCCATTGAATACTCCTCACGTGGATCTCCGCTTCCCGAACTGCGGTGGGTTGGTTTGGGGCTTCTCTCTCGAGGGCGTGCTGGCGAAGGAGGCCTTTGGGCTTGAGTCTGTTGCGGCCACCTTTGGTCTATCTGCTGTGTCATTTCAGCCACAACAGAACATTGAAAGTCGTGCAGGAAACTCATGGTTATGACCAGAGGATGCTCTTCCTTCGGCGTGGAAGTCCCTGGAAGGGTTTGCTCAGTGGCCGGTTGAGCTTCAGGCACGGACGGGGACTTCGGGAGTCCCTTGTCCTTTGAACGCCGAGTTTCAACAACGGCGACCTCAGAGTGCTTTCCCACAGACGGCGCCAAATGATGCCCCGAGGCATCCTCGTTAAGTGACATTGTGACTTCTGGAGGGACTTCCTGAGAGGGAGAACGCCTGGAGCCCAGATTTCCCAGAGGAGCGTGCGTGAAAAGCTCAGAAGAGAGGGTTAGGAGGTCCCCGGAGTGTCTTTCCGGGGAGGAGCATCCGACGCCCAAGTCAGTGTCTTAAGAAGGTAAAGGGGAAGCACTAAAGGTTTTAATGGCCTTGCCTGTTCGTGTTTTCTCAAGAAAAAAGGGGGTCTGGTCCTGGAGAGTCCCCTTGCCAGGATTTGTTTCTTGGTATTTATAGGAGTGTTCAGTCCATTCAGATCATGACACGTGTTCGGTCATATCTTTCCTGTACCTTCGGGCGCAAGGGACAAGTGGCTGTTTGCAGGCTCCTCGAGCTTTCGTCCGAGACAGGTCGTGACAAGACCTGGACGGCGTGGACATGTCAGACCGCCGTTCCAGGCAATGTGTAGCGCTTGCGGATGACATGTCAGATGCTCCTTAAATGCTCCTGCCGTACTCCCGAGGTCCCCTGGGTGAGGTCATCCCTTGGTACGGACGTCGTTCTTTGGCCGGTGTACCACTAGTTCGGGAAGCCCCCTAGCTCGGGGGTTCTGCCTTCGGGCCAACTATTCTCCCGTTTTGGGATAGCTAGACCTTCGCCTCCGAAGGCGATCCGCTTGGTCCCCCGAGGGAGCTGGTAACGTTTTTGGAGTTCCTGAGGTATTAGCCGAAGTCTCGAGTTCGACACTTCTTGACTTTGCTACTTCCGAGGTCAGTGATAGTGCCTCCTTCGGGTGACATTAAGCACTCCGGTTACCTTGTTTTCAGCAGGAGGCACGGGGTGAGAGAGGCGATAGTCCTTCGGCCATCACCAGTCATCCATGTATCTAATACTGATGGACCTAAAATGGCTATCATGCTTTTGCTGTGTAAGGGGCTTTGTCAGTGGATCAGCAATGTTGCTGTCTGTCGAAGTCCTGCATATCTTTACATCGCTCCTCTCGATGATCTCCCTGATGAGATGATAGCGTCGGAGAATGTGTTTGGATCGCTAGTGAGATCGAGGTTCCTTAGCCTGTGTGATTGCTCCATTGTTGTCACAATAGAGCTCTATCGGGTCGACAATGCTTGGAACCACTCCAAGTTCAGTGATGAACTTCTTGATCCAAACTGCCTCCTTCGTAGCATCAGAGGCAGCAATGTACTCAGATTCTGTTGTAGAGTCAGCTACTGTCTCTTGCTTTGAACTCTTCTAGCTCACAGCACCACCACCAATACAAAACACATAACCAGATTGTGATCTAAAATCATCCTTATCGGATTGGAAGCTTGCATCGGTGTAACCCCTTACAACGAGCTCATCTTCACCTCCAAAGACCAAGAATGCATCCTTAGTCCTTCGTAAGTACTTAAGGATGTTCTTAACAGCTGTCCAGTGACTCTCACCGGGGTTTGATTGGTACCTACTCGTCATGCTCAAAGCATATGAGACATCGGGACGAGTACATATCATGGCATACATGATAGATCCAATTGCTGAAGCATATGGAATCTTACTCATGCGCTCTCTCTCCTCAGGTGTACTCGGACACTGAGATCTAGAAAGAGTTATACCATGTGACATGGGCAAGAATCCTTTCTTGGAATCTTGCATGCTAAACCTCTTTAGCACCTTGTCAATGTATGTACTTTGACTTAGGCCAAGAAGCTTTCTAGATCTATCTCTATAGATCCTGATGCCTAACACATAGGCTGCTTCACCCAAGTCCTTCATAGAGAAACATTTCCCCAGCCAAGTCTTCACAGACTGTAGCTCAGGAATGTCATTCCCGATGAGTAGTATGTCATCTACATACAACACCAAGAAGACAATAGCGCTCCCACTAACCTTCTTGTAGACACAAGGTTCATCTTCATTTTTGATAAAACCAAACTCTTTGATTGCTTCATCAAAATGAAGATTCCAACTTTGAGAAGCTTGCTTCAGTCCATAAATGGACCTTTGCAACTTGCACACTTTATTGGCATTCTCAGGAGTGACAAAACCCTCAGGTTGTGTCATGTACACATCCTCAAGTAGCTTTCCATTTAGGAATGCAGTTTTGACATCCATTTGCCATATCTCATAATCATAGTGTGCAGCAATAGCAAACAAAATTTGGATGGATTTAAGCATAGCAACTGGTGAAAAAGTTTCATCATAGTCAATACCATGAATTTGCTTGAAACCTTTTGCAACCAATCGTCCCTTAAAGGTAATCACATTACCATCCATGTAAGTTTTCTTCTTGAAAACCCATTTGCACCCTATGGGTTTTACCCCTTCAGGTGGGTCAACCAAAGTCCATACTTGGTTTTCATACATGGATTCCATCTCGGATTTCATGGCCACTAGCCACTTCTCAGAGTCAGGCCCCGACATAGCTTGTTGGTAGGTTGTGGGCTCATCCTGATCCATGAGCATCACATCACCAGTGTGAGTCATGAGAAATCCATATCTCTCAGGCTCACGCCGAATCCTACCAGACCTACGTGGGCTCTGTGCTACAGGAACAGACTCTTGAACCACAACATCTTGTGGTGTCTGTTCAGGTTCCATTTCAGGTTCGATGTCTCCTTGTTGTTCTTGAATTTCTTCAAGTTCTACTTTCCTCCCACTAGTTTCTTTAGAGATAAACTCTTTCTCTAAAAAGACACCAGTTCGAGCAACAAACACTTTTTGCTCAGAAGGATTGTAGAAATAGTAACCCTTTGTTTCTTTGGGATACCCAACAAAAAGGCATTTTTGAGATTTGGGCCCTAGTTTGTCAGAGGATTGACATTTCACATAAGCGTCACAGCCCCAAATCTTCATAAAAGACAAATTGGGACGCCTCCCACTCCATATCTCATATGGTGTCTTTTGAACCGATTTAGATGGAACTCGGTTTAGTGTAAAAGCGGCTGTCTCTAGAGCATGTCCCCAAAAGGAGTTTGGAAGGTCAGCTTGACTCATCATAGAGTGAACCATGTCTAACAGAGTTCGATTTCTCCTTTCAGATACACCATTCCATTGAGGTGTACCTGGTGGAGTGAGTTGTGATACTATACCACACTCCTTCAAATAGTCAAGGAATTCTCGATCCAAGTACTCTCCACCTCGATCTGATTGAAGCACTTTGATACTTTTCTCGAGTTGATTTTCTACTTCATTCTTGAATTCTTTGAACTTTTCAAAGGATTCTGACTTGTGTCTCATAAGATACACATAGCCATATCTGCTGAAGTCATCAGTGAAAGTAATGAAGTATTGGAAACCTCCTCTAGCTTGTGTAGACATAGGGCCACATACATCACTATGTATGAGTCCTAGTAAGTCATTAGCCCTTTCACTTTGCCCTGTGAATGGGGCTTTGGTCATCTTGCCCAACAAACATGACTCACATGTCTCATATGATTCAAAATCAAATGAGTCCAAGAGTCCATCCTTATGGAGCTTGGATATGCGGGTCTCATTTATATGGCCCAAGCGACAGTGCCAGAGATAGGTCGGGTTTGAATCATTTAATCTGACCTTCTTGGTATTCACATTATAGATTGGATCTTCGAGGTCTAGAACATACAACCCATTGCTAAGTTGAGCACTACCATAAAAGATTTCATTCAAATAAATAGAACAACATTTGTCCTTTATTATAAATGAAAAACCTTTCTTGTCCAAACAAGAAACAGAAATCAAATTTCTACTAATAGTAGGCACAAAGTAGCAGTTGTCTAATTCTAAAACTAATCCACTAGGTAAAGTGAGAACATAAGTCCCTACGGCTAAGGCAGCAACCCTTGCTCCATTTCCAACACGTAGGTCCACTTCACCTCGGGCCAATCTTCTACTTCTACTTAGATCCTGCACATTTGTACAAATGTGAGATCCACATCCAGTATCCAATACCCAAGATGAGGAAGTAGAAAAGTTAGCCTCTATAACAAAAATACCTGAAGTGGAAGTCTTACTTCCCTTTTCCTTAGCAAGTTCTTCAAGATAGAGCTTGCAGTTGCGCTTCCAGTGTCCAGGTTGCTTACAATGGAAGCACTCCCCTTCCTTTGCCACACCACCCTTTGGTTTCAGTGCAGCTGAAGAAGAACTAGCATTGGACTTTCCATTAGCTTTATCCTTCTTCTTGTTGGCTTTTCCCTTTCCCTTGCCCTTTTGAACCATCAAAATGGGCTTAGCCTTCTTAAGGTTTTGCTCAGCAGTTCTCAACATGTTGAGCAATTCAGGAAGGGACTTGTCAAGGTCGTTCATGTTATAGTTCATGATGAACTGACTGTAGCTTTCAGGCAACGATTGCAAGACTACATCGATAGCCAACTCTTTCTGAAGAGCAAATCCCAAATTCTCAAGATTCTCAATGTACCCAATCATCTTGAGCACATGAGGACCCACGGGACTTCCCTCAGACATCTTGCACTGAAACAATGCCTTAGAGGTCTCAAACCTCTCATGCCTAGCTTGCTCTTGGAAAAGCATTTTGAGATGTTCGATCATATCGAACGCCCCCATGTTCTCATGTTGCTTCTGAAGCTCAGATTCCATGGTAATAAGCATGAGGCATGCAACATCCAAAGCATCATCAGAATGCCTCTTGTGAGCATCCCTTTCAGCTCTTGGAGCAGTGGCAGCAGGCTCATTCGGAATGGGCTGCTCTAGGACATAAGCCTTTCTCTCTTGTTTGAGGACTATCCTCAAGTTTCGGTACCATTTGAGAAAGTTGGTCCCATTCAGTTTTTCCTTCTCAAGGATCGATCGCAACGAAAGTGTCGATGTGTTTTGTGCCATGGTTATCTACAACAGTAAATATGCAGTGTAAGAGTCATGTATTTTAATTCATTTAATAAGGACTTTTATTAAACGATACTCCCACTATTTTCCTCAAAATAATAACCCTCGATATTATTTCGGAACACCTCGGCGCTAAGGTATTCTAGTGGGCCAAGATCCATATTTGACCACAACCTGAGTCAGCTTTGGCTTTTCTCTCAAGTTACAGCTATTTAGGTAGGCAACTCCTTGCCAATTGCATCTTATGCAACTCTTGGATAGTTGGGTGAACAACACTTGTCCAAGCTCATCTCATGAGCTTAAGCCCAACTCTATGCCTCTAAGTCCCTAATCCTATTAGGATGACTTAGTTAAGTCAGACCCAAAGTTAGCAATTTGGATATCACTATTATCCCATCGCGCCTTACCAAGATGAACATAGGTGCTTTGCTTTGGCAAACCCACCTAATGTTGATCAAAGTCTTGACGAGTGCCAACATTTGGAAGGCATCACATTTATGACTTAATATTTGTTTGAGGGATTTTTTTCATTTGATCTCACCAATTTGTTATCTCCGGTTGTCTTATACATGCATCACATACAAATATAAAACATGCATCTCATGCGTTCAAGAAAGTAAACGTGACATGGTTATAGCCCAAACTATGCGATATTCTCAAGCCAATGAGAATATCATAAAAGCCTAAGAAAAGAAAAGGGTCTTCACAAGCTCCTTCTCTTCCTTTCTTGGTTGCCCTTTTGTTGTCACCTCCTTGGACATACCACCTTGGATGATCCTTGGACATACCACCTTGGATGATCCCATAATGTACCATTACATCAATAATAGAAACCTCGAGTTACATTCGAGGGGAGTAAGGTGAGAAGAGAATGTACAATGAGAGTGATAAGAAAAGGCACGACTCGCAGGCCGTATTTACAAGTACAACCAATCAAGGGCTATAACCATGCACCATGCTTCAAACACCAATCAGCATATCATGTCAAATCTCATTCAACAAAGATGCATGCCAATTTTCGTGCGTTGATTAACCAGTTTTTATTTATGTGGCGCTTCGCATATGGCGGTCCCGCTGGCCTGTCAGTGGGCGGTGGTTCCGCTGACCGGTCAGCGGACGAGGTCAAGGGGAGCCGCCCTTGCGGGGGGCGTGGGGGGCAGCGCCCCCCTGCGCAAAAAATTTTCTTACAATTGCTTAGCCCGAAATCTTGTATTTTGAGAAAGTAGGCACCCGAGACTCCTCTATTCGAGCCACCAAAAATACCTTACTTTCAGTGCCTGAACAGGCTGAATCCGAACCAAGCTAGGGTTTCTGCAACTATTGCAAGAATCCTAATCCATATAGGTATCTCATACCATTCAATTTGAGATTAATCTCATTAACCAATTTGTGTCGTTTCTTCATATATCTCATATGTTCATTACGAATTCCAGTTTCATGCATCATGAATCAATCTAATTAATCATGGCCGAAAAGCAACCGAACACATAGCATCATGCGATTCAACACTCAATCCCGATTTAGGGTTTCACCAGTAGCTCTGATACCACTGATGGGTTTCGGGAGCCAAACAGTGCAGCGGAATTTAACCGAAACCCTCCAGGATCCAAGTGAAACGGGGTAAACCGGGTGTTCGAAAATTTTCATACCTAATTTTCGGTTGAGATCTCTCACTCAACTGTAGAGTCGAATCACAAAACCTGAACAGTTGACGTGTTCAGGCTCTCTATGGTATCCACACGAGCCTCTCGGGATCACCATGCTTCCACCGCGTCCCGACAGATGCGTTTCTCTTGCGCTCGCAGTGCTAGCTTGCGTCCTCCAAGGAATTGCAAGAGAAGAGTGCGGCTGTCCTTTTGGGAGGCTAGGGCAAGGAGACCTGCGAATTTCTCACTTAAAAGTTGTATTTATAGTGAGACTCAACTTCCAGGCCTAATGGGTTTCAAAGCCCTAATCCAATTAGGATTTAATTTCGGGCTTAATAATGGCTCAACTCTTGGGCCCATTATTAATACGAAATTATAGTGAAACCATAACCCAAATAATTAGCCCATGCACTCTAATGATCCAAATAGCTCTATGTGTGTGACCCAATAGGCTCTTGCCACGTTGGCAATGATCATAAATCACATTTATGATCATAAGCAATGAGCGGTGTCTAGCAACACATCATTGCTACCCAAGTGACAAGATTGTCGATGATTCGACTAAACCTTTATGATCATCACCGATATATGCCATTGTCCCTTTGTCCAAGATATCAAGACTAAGCACGAGACATGGAATGTGTCACTCTCGTATAGCCCAATCTTTGGTTTCTTGATTACCGAGTAGACCAACTTAAACTGATGACATTGATATCGTATATCAACTCATCCGAGCATGGCCATGCATTTTCTAAGTCTCACTCTATCAAGGGGCCCGAAGATATCACTCCCGTTACATAGGAGGGACAAATCCCATCTTGATCATACAAATCCCTGCGCATGATATGTGACATACCCAATGACCTCCTTGAAGTTCACTTAGTTACGAGCAACAAAGGGAAGTATCAAAGTATGTGACTCACATGTAGGGAACCTTGATAATCTTAGGTCGAAGGACTACATATACCATGATCACTATGAGAATCACTTATGACACTCATATAACGATCCATGTAGTGTTCTGATGGTGGGTCGGTCCAGTACACAAGTTCTCCAACTTGTACCCATATGTAGACTACATATCTCATATTAGTCTCCACATATGCTAGTCGTTATGTATTATTGCAACCTGCTCCACAATAATACTAGACTAGGGACGTTTAAGAATATCATTATTCTAGGGTTACGATTATGTTTGTTAAGTTATCATGACTCAATGTGCAAAAATACAATCATCTCAAGATTGGATTTTGGGCACAACACTAGCAGAAAACTCTCCCTTCGCCTGAATACTCTCACTTCGGCCATCAGAAAGACATGCCAGGCAAGAGTCCCTTGTGCTTATTACTGAGTATCTCTCTTTCTCAAAGCACTAACTTGGGCGTCGGAGGTTCCCACTTGGAAAACCACCCCGGGGGCCTCTTAACCCCTATTTATTGAGGGTTTCAGCCAGGTCTACCTGAAGGATCTCTGTCCCTGACTCTCTCTCGCTCCGGAGGTACCTCCCGTTCTCACCTACCACGGGACCAAGAAGCTGCCGGCCACCACTTCAGGTGATCTGCCTTGGATGCCTTCCTTCTGGACTAACCCTCACCTCTAGGACCACCTGCTGCCCTCACCACTGCACACAGTGGAGATGCTGGCTCCACACCACCGGACAGCATCATCTGGCGCCATCTGTGGGAACTCACTCCTAGGTTGCCAAAGTTGAACCTCGGCATTCTAAGGAGAGGGGACTCCCGAGGTCCGCGTCCGCGCCAGAGATTCAACGGGCAACCAAATAATGGCAGGAAAGGATTCCCTACCCAAGGGTGAACGCCCTCTGACTATTACCATAGGCTTCCTGAGCAAATTCCCACGCCCTGGCATGGTCGAAATGACCCAGTAGTCAAGCCAAAGAAGGCCGTAGCTAAATTCGGGCCAAAGGCCCTCCCCATCGGTACCTCGTTGGGATAAGAGTCCCATATCAATTCACAAGAATTTGGGAAAAGGGGATCAACGATTTGTGTCCTCGGCGGGAAGCATACCCCCCGGAGTATAACCTACGGCAAAAGTGGGATCGGGATGACCCAGACCTCCCCGCCGAAAGAGTTCTACACCCGAGGAAAAAATCGCCATCTCCTCAGCAACGAAGTCAAAACCCATTGCCCCGAAAGGTCATCTACGACTTGACGTGCGGGCAGAAGGCGCCAGCTCTACCTCCAAGGACACGCTATGGCTGTCCAAACTGATCTGCCTCTGCGTGACCTGGCGAAAAAGAGTAGAGCATTCGGAAAGGACTATCAAAATGGTGCATCAAACTCAAAGAGTACTACATCGCGCGTAAGCCTAGAAGGGCAGCAAGCGCCCAGGTACAGGCAGACTAGATCGCCGAAATCCCAGAAATAAGGAAGGCTGAAACCAACAAGGGAGACAGAGTGAAGGTAGATCTAGAGTGGAAGCTCCTTGTCAGTGGAACCCCAAGCGCAGAACATCAGGGCGCTGGGATACCCCCTCCGGGGCCCGAAGGCAGGGAGGCCACCAAAACGATCAAATTTGATTACCAAAAGTGTTGGCCCATCCGAGCATGGCAACGCTAGTTGTACTAACCTCATACAAAAAAGCGGAAAGATCCTACAAAAAGGAATCTCGCAACCAAAGAGTCCCGAAAATCCTCATTAAAAGGCAGAAAGTGCAAAGACATTTTGGACGATATTTCCTGACTAAGGAAAAACTATGCAGGCAAAGGTACGCAACTCCGTTATAGAAATATATATATATTTGTAAAAAGGGTGCAGGACAATTCGTCCAAGAGGTGTGAAAACGGCTAGAGACACGACAGCACCCGAAGACTGGCTTCGGAGTGGATAACCTCGGAAAGATTGCACCAAGCCACTCCAGATAGCACCAGAAGATATGTGAAGTTCTGTAAGATCGCAGAGGACTACTTCACTGAGTGGGGAAAGGCAGAACTCCTAGCAACCATGCCGGCAAAAGGTGCACAAAAAGTTCGTCTGAAAGAACATAATATGGTAATTTGGCATACCGACGATGATACTGGCCAGTAATGATTTCCAGTCTTTTAACAACGGATTTCAAGAATTCATCACTGACCTCGGAATAAAAAGGCACTTCGGCCCACTAGCTCAGCCCCCGAGCAACAGATAAGCAGAGTTGCCAAAAAAGCTATAAAAGAGGGACTATGAGAAATGCAAAAGGGAAAATGGCCAGGAGAACTTCCTACTGTA
Organism: Aquilaria sinensis; assembly: GCA_005392925.1. NCBI lineage: Eukaryota > Viridiplantae > Streptophyta > Magnoliopsida > Malvales > Thymelaeaceae > Aquilaria > Aquilaria sinensis. Next base: position 156,681 of record SMDT01000473.1, on the reverse strand, counting down.
CCAAGGAGTTGTCAGACAACTCCCCGAGGGACCGAGGAGGAGACACTTTTCTCGCTTATCCCCAATACAGAAAGCCATTATCCATTTGAAGAAGTTCGACAACCATACAGATGTTTGACGAAAGAGGAAGTGACCTTGGGTTGAAAACTAAGCTCGACCTAGATGTCAAACACTGAGAAATAGCCAAGCTCGAAAGGAGGCCTTTTCGACAAAAGGTGGCCATAAGTGCAAATCTGCATGATAGGCCAAAAGGAACAAGGAAAAAGAGACCTCGGCCCCGAAAGGCTAAATTAGAGCCCCGAAAACCGTCCTATGGGGTACTTCGGCCAAACGGGAAAGGGCCTTATTGGGTCCTAAACAAGGTCTGAATAGGAGCATACAAGCTTGGCAACACCGAAGACGGAAAACTGAAAAATTCAAGGCACTCGGGCGCCTTAAAGAAATTCTACACTTAGAATTTTTCAGACAAGAAATGGTGAAAGCCAGAAATTTGTCTAAGTATAGAAAGTTTTCCCTTGTTTGAGAATGATTGCCGAACAAAGCTGAAGTATGGACTCCCAAAAGTCTCCTGTTCCTTCCGAAGTTAGTTGGCCTATATGCCCAAAAGAGGGCAAGTCTACCGAACATGGCCAACAAAGGGCAAGCTAAAATTTGCCTGAAAAGGAAGTTTGCCAACCATGAAAGACTGCCCGAAGAATGGCCGACGAAACAAGCAAAGAAAGTACCGAAGTCCCTTGACCGAAATTGCTCGGGACAATTGGGAAACAAAAATTGCTCAAAAAGACTTAGCCAAAATAATGAAGGAAAATTCATTGAAGAAGGTCTTGATACAAGGAGAAGATTACAAGAAGAAGAGTACAAAGAAAAAGAGAAAGAAAAAGGCAAAGGTCCTAGAATATCTAAGGGACCCCGGCGCAATGGGAAGCTTCGGCTCCTGAATCTTTCGCCGCCACCTTCGGTGCAGAAGGAGGAAACGGCAGGTTAAGGAACTTGACTCTTGACCACATCCATCGAGGTCCCCCGGGAATATCCAGGGTAGCAAGGAAGGAAGGATCGAGCTCCGGATACTTTTTCAGAAACTAATGAAGAGCTAGGCAGAAGCCATCTTGAAAATCAACCTTAGACGTCTGGACGGCTATGTCTCTTTCAACGTCCAACTTGTCCACTTTATGTTGAAGATCCGAAACCTCCTGCTGAAGGTCGGAAATCTCCTTCCCCAGCTCCTCAGTTTTCTTCTTCTTCTTCGAACCCTCCTTCAGCAAGTCGACCTTGGCCTGGAGTTCAGCATTTTCAGCCATTGCCTTCGCCAAGAGGGCAGACTCCCCTTCTTTTTCCTTTTAAAGGGTCTTGATGGCTGAAGTCAGGCTGACCAGTTTGCCACCAAGGTTGGACATCTTGTTAGGCTCACCTCTTAAGTGCTTGGCTTAGGCCAAGAAACAAAGAAAATGGTGAGAAAGAGCTAAGACTACTGATACAGTGATGTATGTGCAAGACTGGTAATTTTGAGGGCATAGTTGCACACAGAAATTGAGACTAGGGTGGAAAATGACAGAAATTAAAGTTGAGGGCTCAAATGCGCATTTTAAGTAGTGGTGCAAATGAAATAAAAACATGGGAAGTGGAAGTTTCGGCCATGCAAGTTTTATGTGGACTAGTGTAATACTATGTCAAAATTTGTGGTAGACAACAATGATGAACATGTCACATCATGTCTGCCACTAATGGAAAATATCATTACTTAGTTGGTTTAACTAGTACTTAAGCTAGTTGCAATGGCCGGTTAGCACATGAGATTATTTGACTTTATGGCACTTTCGTCTTATGCTTGGCATTTAAAGCCATGAATGGACTTAAGTGACAAGAAAACCTATGTTTTAATGGTGCATGTGTAACCGTGTGAACTTGAGGGCTCCATTGAGCCATGCAAAATAAGTGAAGGCCGAGATTGACATTTTGGTTAAACTAACACAATGTCTTGTGCCCGAAATGCCTAAGTCATTTGGGTGTTTTCATTTTCGGGCTTCCTTGCTTTCTCTTGACCAAGAGCTTGCTCATGAACTCTTTCCACCATTTGTCTTGAAATCAAGAAGTCTTAGAAGTAATTGAGGGAAACAAGCTAGGAGACATGGTTTCGTCACAACATCACTTGGAATCAAGCTTTGTTCATGAGAAGTGGTGAGGAACCGAACCAAAGCAAGCTAGGTTTGAGGTATTTCTTGTTATTTTCCTTGAATCCATGGTATTTCTTCCATAAACAAGTATATTGAGTGCTCAAACGATCTTAAGCTAGGTGAATTGAGCAAATGATATGTTGATGTGGAAACCTAGTCTTGGCCGAAAGGATTATTTGATAGAGTTGGTGTTCTTCTTCGTTTAGATGGAAATTTATCCATGATTGATGCTTGTTAATGCCTATTTAACTTGTGATAGGCTATTGTGAGTGAAGAACACCAAAGTGGGGAAGTTAGTGTTTGGCCAAATCCTTGAATGAGGTAAACTCATGATGTTCTTTTGATTACATGGTAAATGTGGCATGAATAAGGTTTAATGATGCCTAGATGGATGTATGTTGAGTTAATTTAATGAGGAACATCAATGTGTGGAAATGGGCATTTGGCCGAGAGCATGAATTATGGTCATTTAGCGTTCTTCATGGAATATATGGTAATGAAACCATGAATAAGAGTTGTTGATGCCTAATTGTTGTTATGGTAGGCTATTTGAATAAAGAACACTTGGACATTTAAAGTTGGTGTCTTGGCCGAAAGCATTTGAGGTACGGTTCACTAACACTTGATTATGCTTGGTGAATTACCATGGTTCAAGTGTTTAGAGTGGCTAAGTGATGGTTAAAATTTGCCAAATGACCTTAGTTGCTTGATGGGCTATTGAGAATACATTCGGTTTACTTGTTGATTAGCTAATTAACTAATGTACATGTACTAGAAATGCTAGCAATTGTGGCCTAATTGCTTAGCATTTTGGAGCTCTAAGTGGAAGTGGAATGTTTGATGGTGTTTTGTGTGCAAAGTGCACATGGGTACATGTGATGGCCGAAGTGCCATGACCTTGGCCACTAACTTTGGAGGAGGGGCCAAATGCCTGACATATCCGACCTCGGAAGACCCATCGCACCAACCTCAGAGAGTTACTGTATCACCTCCCCATCAGAGGACGAATGAACCAACTTCGGAAGAGTGAGAACACCCCGAAGAAACGGTGTCACCCCGGGAGAAGTCCTTGCTCGTCTACCTAAAAGGTAACGTCAGCCGGAGGGACCTCGGAGGGGTGATGGGTGATACGAAGGAGTCTCTGACATATTTGCCCGTACGTCCTAGACGTTGACCTCAAGCATTCTGACAGGCCACTGTAGTCCGTGCTCTGGCACACTGAGACACGATTCTCGACAAACCATTGCCCGAGAAAGCTTGCACACAGCTGACCACTTTCCAGTTTAAGAGGTACGGAACCTATCTGTCCATACACGTGTCACGATCAGGAGGGTTCATTTTCTCCTATTTGCAGTAGGAAAAACTCTGGGCAAATGGGGGCTGGACAGGAGCTTTGGAGAATACTCCAGCGTCCCAGTTTTCTCTTCTCTTCTCCTCTAGGCATGCCAGAAAAATGCCTCTGGCGTGATGCTTCTCCTTATGTGCATGCCAGAAAAATACCCCCAGCCAGTCTATTTTATGCCCATTCTTTGCTATTTAGAGGCACTGACTTGGGCGTCAGAAGCTCCTCCCCGGAAAACCGCTCCGGGGACCTCCTAACCCCTGTTTTCTGTATATTTCAGGCCGAACCACTTGAAGATGTCAACTTTTTCAGTTTCCTTCCTGCACCGGAAATCCTTCATGGCCCCCGTTCTCCATCGTAGGACGGCCACCTATGACATCCCTCAGGAGGTCCCTGTCACCCCCGTCGTTGAGCCACGGCGGGATCGTAAACGATGGCTAACCCAACGCCATCATTTGGCGCCGTCTGTGGGAACTTGTTTGGGCAGCTGTTGTCAGAAACTCGGTGTTCTAAGGACAAAAGGCTCCCTGAGGCCCCTGTCCGCGCCGGAGACTCGCCCGGCGGCCGAACAATTAAGGAACAGGGATTTCCCATCCCGGGGATGCTCATCCTTCAGATATCACCGTGGCTTTCCTGCATAATTTCCCACGCGTCGCCGTGGTCGAAATACTGCAGTGGATAGGCCGAAGATGTTCGGGTGCAAATGACGAGCTAAAGTCTTATCTCTCGATCCTTTCGACAAGGGGAGTAGGGGTGACCCAAGAGCCGAGGGAAACAAAGGGCGGTGGGGAGAATACCCAAAGGACGTGCTTCCCCTCGAAATATGATAGACGGGAAAGGTAAGATAGGTGCCGTCCAGACTCCCCCGTCAAAAGAGTTTGCGCTAAAGAAAGGTTACTGTCCCACAGACAGTAACACTGAACCCGCTCCCCCGAAAAGATGAATACGCGTTGATATTAAACGGGCAAAAAGACTATGATCTTACTCCAACGGACACACTACCATCATCCAAAAAAGAAGTCACCCCTGCGCGACGTCAAAAGGAAGAGAGTAAACGGGCAAGTGCGCCGAACTCCAAACACACTGCATCGCGCACAGTTCCAGAAGGGGACATTATAACCCCAGGCAACAGTGGACCATTTCCGAAAGTCTAGAAATAGAAAAAGGGGAAATCCAACGAAGACCGAATATAGGTGAAAAACAAAAACTCCCGACCGAAGGAGTTACAGGCGCAAAAAATACTACGACACTGGAACGATACTCCGGAAGCCCGAGGATGGGGAAATCGCCTGAGTTAGCATATTCGGTTAACAAAGTCATGAATCACCCAAAGACCGGCATTACTGGGAACAAAAACCTGGGATAAGGGAAGGAAAATGCCCCACAAAAAGCCATCCTCCAAAGATTCTGATGAAATGGCAAAAAGTACAGAAAATGTCCCGGATAATCTTCCTTGATTAAGGAAGAACAACGATTGGAAGGAAAGCTTAGGCCCATTATAGAAAGGCATCGACAGAAGGAGGTGCAGAGCAGCGCGCAAAAAGAGGTGCGAATAGACACGCCTAGGAAGGGCGAGAATGGCAAAAAAAAAAATGCACCAGCACCCGAAAGAAGGCCCTCGGAATAAAATGCCCAAAATACTCCCATCAGATTCGGGAATTCCGAAAGACTGCCCTCAGCCCTCGGCAGATACGGTTCACTGCCAACAAAGGCTGAAGCAAAATGCTACGAGAAAAACCACCTCATTTGGCGAAGCCCCTACTAATCAAGCAGGCAAAAAGCATACACAAACCTGCTCAAAGGAACATGACGCGCGGAGATGGCACATTATCGCCAGCAGCAGAAAGGGCTTCAGCCTTTAGGCGAAGGAGGCCAAAAATTTAGCCATTACCTCCGAAGTTAAAAGATACTTTGGTCCACCAGCTTAGTTTTGAAGTAACAAGCAAGTGGAAGTCACCGAATAAGAATTACACACCGGGGACTACGAAAAAATCGGAAAAAGCAAAAGGAGAAGGTCCAGCAGGGCCATAAAATTCCTGCTGGGAATTATCAAGTAGGTATCATCAAGCAGGTCTTCCAAAAAACTACAAGGAGAAAAAACCTTCCTTACTCGCCTGCAAAGGCCAGTGCCCACTTGGAGCAATAAAGCTACCAAGTAAAGCGCGAGTATTCAGAGGAAGGAAGAACGAGCTCGGGAGGAATGCTCGGCAAATATATATATATATATATATATATAAAAGCCGTAAATCGGGAACCGAACTCGAGCCACTCCCAAAAGCATAAACAAACTCTGGAGAAGTACTTCCTCCGCAAAAGATGGCCATGGGCGCAAAAATGCCCCGAACGGCAAAAGGAGACTTCATTCTCCAAAAGGCCAAAACACAACCCCGAGAACCGCCTCAAGGGAGAACTTCGGCCACCAAAAGGACCCCTCCTAATTCAAGGCAAGGTCCGAAAGAGAGCATCATCAGCTTGGCAGCATCAAAGGGAGAAAATTGAGAAATACCTCAAAAGAATTTTTAGGTAAACAGTATTTTTGGCTAAAACAGTACTTAGAAAAATTTCTCTTTCCTCCTGCACAGGTTACCCGCCGAACAAGGACGAAGCACTCACGCTCAAAGGCTTGAAATCCATCAAAGGCAATCTAGTGTTCGCCTAAAAAGTCTTTGATAACCGAGAAAACGAAGTCAGCCAGCAGAAAGGCCAGGGAATGGTTCTCCGAACACCCCTAGTCGTCACTACAGAGACCATTATCCCTACAAAAGTAGTTTGGCCGACAGGTGTCCGGTAAAAGAAGAAATCACCTCAGAGTAAGAATTAAGCTCGCCCTAGTTGATGAACACTGAGAAACGGCCAAACTCAAAAGAAAGGTTTTTTCAGCAAAAATCGGTGATAAGTGCGAACCTGCATGGAAGGACAAAGAGGAATACGGAAGGAAGATCTCGCTCTCCGAAAGGCCGAATCCCGAAAAACCATCACGTGGGGTGCTTCGGCCGAGCAGGAAAGAGCCTTGCTCGGTGAGGTTCGAAAGAGAGTATACGACCTCGGCAACACTGAAGGGAGAAAAACTGAGGAACAAGGCACCTGGGCACCTTCAAGAAATTCTATACTTAGAATTTTCAGACAAGAAGTAGTGCAAGCTAGGAATTCGTCTGAGTACTAAAAAGTTTTCTCCTGTCTGAGAAGAATCGCCGAACAAGGACAAAGCATGCACTCCTAGAAATCTCCTGTTTCCCGAGGTTGGCAGGGTCATAAAAAAAGGGGGGAAAGTGTATCCACGGCTGAACAAGGGTAGGCTAAAAATTTTTTTCCCAAGGGAACTTCACCAACTACGCAAGATCGCCTGAAACAATAGCTAGAAAAACAAGCAAAAGAAGTATGCTTCCGAAGCCTCCAAACCGAAAGAGTTCGGGACAACGAGGAAACAAAAAGAAGCGCATTTTCTGAAGTCCTCTAACCGAAAGTGCTCAAGACAACTGGGAAACCGAAAGATTGATCAAAAGACTTAGCCAAAATTATGAAGAAAAAAAAATTCATTCATACAAGGAGAAGATTACAAGAAGTACAAGAGAAACACGAAAAGAAAAATCCTAGGGTGCTTAAGGATCCCCGGCAGCGCGAGAAGTTCCAGCTCCCGTGTCTCTAGCCGTCGCCTTCGGCGTAGGTAGAGGAACAGGTGGCAGGTTGAGGTGATCAGCTTTCGACCAAGTCCACCGAGGACCCTTGGGAATACCCAGGGCCGAAAGAAAGGAGGTATCGAGGTCCGGATAGCGTTGCAAAAATTGATGGCGAGCTAAACAAAAGCCGTCCTAAAAGGACACCTTCGACATCTGGACGGCTTTATCCCTCTCTACATCTAGCAGGTCCGCCTCATTCTCAAGACCAGCAACCTCCTTCTCGAGACCCAGGATCTCCTCCTTCAGACCGGCAATCCTCTGGACCAATCCCTTCGCGTTTCTCCTTTTCGCGACACTTCTCCTCAGAAAATAAACCCTGGCTTGAAGAGCCGCCTTTTCGGCACGAGTCTTCTTCAGAAGGGCAGCTTCTTCTTCTTTCTCCCTCTGAATAACCTCATTGGCCGAAGTCAAGCGCACAACCTCCTCGCCAAGGTCACTCATTTTACGGGAAAAGTCCTTCAAAAGGTCCGATTGGCCTATGAGGAACTCATCCCGGAGCAGAGCAACCTTCTCCCTGGCTATGCACCCTAACTCGACATTGGCTATGTCCAAGTTAATACAGAAGAGCCTAGCCTGCTCCAGTTCACTTTCAGCCCGAGCTCGGGCAGAAGACTGCTCTGCCGCCCAAAATCGGAGGTGTTCACTGTACCCCAAAAGCTGCGAAAAGAGAAGGAGAATATCCTCAGGGAAAGCAGCATAAGGAAAGGCAAAACACTTGGGCAAAAAAGAGAGAAGGCTACCTGAGCGGCGCGTTCAGAAATTCTAGTGGCGAGGATATCCCCAGAAGCACACTCCTCGGCAACTGCCCTAGAAGAGGCTTCTGTAAGAACACCCCTCGCCATCTGGGGAGCCATCTCTTGGCAATCTCCGGAAAACAAGTTCATGTCTTCCGTGAAAGACCAAAACGGCTCCCTCGGAATTTTGTCTTTCGGGAGAAGGGAGTCCCGAAGAGCCCGTCTTCGGGCATGATCAGCCATCCATGTGGGGGTCGCCCGGTCCTCTGCAAAATGGAGGGGCGCGAGTCAGGAAGGGCTCCCCGAAAACATAAGTTATGAGCAAGAACGTATTCGGAGCAAACCTGGTGCAACCCCGGTAGTATCCTCGGTAGTGTTCGCCGCAAAGGCCGGAATACACTTGCCTTTGTCCTTGCACGTCTGTCCAACTTTTGAATAGTTGGACTCTCGGGCAAAGAGCCTGAAAGCCCCACGGGCGAGATGGGACCCGACGGAGTGAAAAGGGTGACTACTCCGGCGGGCACCTCGGCCGCCGCAATATCGGCCTCAGAAGATGTCGCAGCTACATCGGAGGGGGTGACAACCCTGGTGGATAACGGAGTAACATCAACCATGGCCAAGGTTGCAGTAGCGTCGGTGGAAGCGACCATCACATCGGTTGAGATATCAACCTTGGTGGACGTAGCAATAACTTCATCGACCTCCACCACATCTTCGGAAGGTGAAGTAAGGGCTCTCTTCTTTGACTTCTTGGCCGAAGATGGTCCGCTCCCAGTAGACTTACGCCTTTTGGAGCCACTTTTCTTTGCTTGTTCTCCCTTCTCTACTTGACCAAGGAAGAGATTCTTGTAGTAGGCGGTAGAATCGTCAGCCATCTCTGAAAAAAAAAGGGGGGGAAAGCATTAGTACGAGCCAAAGGCATTTTAGCCAAAAAAGGAGTTTCCGGGAAATAAGAAAGGCGTCAGCAAAAATTGAAAAAATACAACTTCGGGAAATTGAGAAATTAGCAAAAGTCGAACGACTCCCAAGGAAGGCACTCACGAAAAACCTTGCCAAAATCAGGATTCCTGGATGCCGTCATAAATAGTGGCCGGAAATTGCTCCGCCGTGCAGACCGTCGCTCAAAGAAATGAAAAAGGTGAGAAAGCGAGAGCAAGGGGGAGAGCACAAAAAAGAGCAAAAGGAAAGAATGAAAAAGGGGAAGCTTATATAGAGCAAAGAAAGGGCAATTGAAAAGGCGTCATAACTGCTGCATGGGAGCGAAACGTCACCATAATTACCCTTCCCGCGCAAAAAGACGTGCCATACCAATTGACACTTGCCACGTGTCGGTCATCGCGAGAAACTAGGACATGTTTTCTGACATCCTAAAGATTTGGGTCTAGCCCCAGATTGACGCGCCTAGTTTCAAGGCATGACAGTCCATAGACTTAAGACAGAAAAGATAAGATTGGACATCTCGGACATCTTGGCAACGCCGAAAGGCAGGTATGCGACATTCGCCCGAGCAAACTACACCCTTAAAATGGCAAAGTACCTTTCTTGCAAATGATATAAGCTGGATCCTCTAAAAGTGCTCCCAAAAGGGCTGCAAGCCGAAGTCATACTTCGGCTTTCCAAAGGAGGGCATGTGATGGCCGAAGTGCCATGATCTTGGCCACTAACTTCGGAGGAGGGGCCAAACGCCTGACATATCTGACCTCGGAAGACCCATCGCACCAACCTCGGAGAGTTACTGTATCACCTCCCCATTAGAGGACGAATGAACCAACTTCAAAAGAGTGAGAACACCTCGAAGAAACGGTGTCACCCCAGGAGAAGTCCTTGCTCGTCTACCTAAAAGGTAACGTCGGCCGGAGGGACCTCGGAGGGGTGATGGGTGATACGAAGGAGTCTCTGACATGTTTGCCCGTACGTCCTAGACGTTGACCTCAAGCATTCTGACAGGCCACTGTAGTTCGTGCTCTGGCACACTAAGACACGATTCTCGACAAACCATTGCCTGAGAAAGCCTGCACATGGCTGACCACTTTCCTGTTTAAGAAGTACGGATCCTATCCGTCCATACACGTGTCATGATCAGGAGGGTTCATTTTCTCCTATTTACAGCAGGAAAAACTCTGGGCAAAGGGGGGCTGGACAGGAGCTTTGGAGAATACTCAAGAGTCCCAGTTTTCTCTTCTCTTCTCCTCTAGGCATGCCAGAAAAATGCCTCTGGCGTGATGCTTCTCCTTATGTGCATGCCAGAAAAATATCCCCAGCAAGTCTATTTTATGCCCATTCTTTGCTATTTAGAGGCACTAACTTGGGCGTCAGAGGCTCCTCCCCGGAAAACCGCTCCGGGGACCTCCTAACCCCTATTTTCTGTATATTTCAGGCCGAACCACTTGAAGATGTCAACTTTTTCAGGCTCCTTCCTGCACCGGAAATCCTTCATGGCCCCCGTTCTCCATCGTAGGACGGCCACCTATGACATCCCTCAGGAGGTCCCTGTCACCCCTGTCATGGAGCCACGGCGGGATCGTAAACGATGGCTAACCCAACGCCATCAACATGTATGGTTTATTTGGCCGAGAGCAATATGTGGAGTGTGTGTGTGTTCTTGTGTGCTTGGGTGCTTTCCTTGTGCTTGCTAACCCAATTTATGATATTGTGGATTATGTGCCATGGATAGTTATCATGTATATGTATATGCCTGGTTTTCCTTGTCTTTGTGTTTGTTTTGCAGGTTGAGCTAAGCTAATGGGAGGTTAAGCTTTGAGTGAATACTCAGCTTAACTAAATAGACTCTTATTTAAGTTGTGTATTAAAGTCAATCCTACTGAGTTTATACTCATTGCCCATCCTATTTGTTTCTGGAAAGGACATACGGCCTGAGTAGTGCTAACTTGCTTTGTGCTTGTGCTTTGTACTAGCTTGCTTATTTTCCAAGGTATGTGCCAATGGATGCTTGGCTTAGTGAATTTGGTTCATTACAAGTCTTATAACTTAATGGCTGAGACTTATGGATTAAGTTTGCAGGCTGTAATGTGTGGGAACCTGTCTAGGAAGGCATTATAGATACTTGGACTTTGGCTCTGATCATAGTGTTTGCATTCATGATAATGAATCAGGCAATTGGGTTGGTGTTGCAGTGTGTACTTCTATATGGGATCTTGATGGTCCTTTTTGACCATTAATGGTCTCGGTTTGTATATAAACTTGGCATGGACAACTTATGGGTGCATGGCATATAGCCATGTTAGGTGCTAGGTAGACTACCTTTTAAGTGTACATATATGTAGTCTTGATACCTAGGCTGGTGTTGGCTTTGTTGGACTTGTATGCCAAGTTATGTATGGACTTATGGATGGTTTTGTGCTTGTGTATATACGATGAATGCTATGGGCCAAGGTTTGGCACCTTTAAGTATGATTATGGACTTATGCTTGAGCATGTTTATGTGAACCTCCATGTATACCTATGTTGGCCGAGAAGAACATGCACATTAACTTGTGATTTCAAAGTCAAAACCAATAATGTGGCTTCTTGGTTGTCATATAGATAGCACACTTGAATGCACACCTTGATAGCCGAAGGGCTATTGCCCCTCTCACCACATACTTCCTGCCAAAAGTGTGGACGAGAAACCTAGCACCATCTGAAGGAGGCGCTAACATGGACCTCGAAAGGAGTGAAGCCGAATGCCCCGAACCCACAACCTCGGATAGAACGCCAGAAATGTCAGAAATGTTGCCGACTCCCTCGGGGGACCGAACGGATCACCTTCGGGGATAAAACACCAGCTATTCCAAGTAGGAGAGACTCCCGCCGAACGCGGAACCCCCGAACCAGGGAAATCCCCGAACCGCGGGCATAATCCCCGAAGAAGGGCATCCCTACCAAAGGATGACCTCGTCCAGAAGACCTCGGGAGTACGGCATGAACATTTAAGGAGCCTCTCACATGTCGCCCACAGGCACTACACGCCGCCTCAAAGCGGTGGTCTGATGCGCCGACGCCGTTCGAGTCTTATCACAACCTGTCTCAGTCCAAGACTCAAAGAGCCTAAACGGCTGCCTGTCCCCTACGTCCGAAGGTACAGAAGACATCCGACCAAACATGTGTCAAAATCTGAATGGGCTGGGCACTCCTATAAATACCAGGAAACACATCCTGGCAAGGGATCAAACTCTATTTCCCTGAGAAAACACGCATAGGCAAGGCCATCCTTCCCTTAGTGTTCCTCCTTTACCTCCACTCAGGGCACTAACTTGGGCGTCGGAGACCTCGTAACCCTTTTTTCTGAGCATTTCAGGCACGCCCCTCTGGGAACCTTTGCACCTGACGTTCTGCCTCTCAGGAAGTCCCTCCTGAAGTCACAATGTCACATGACGAAGATGCTGCTGGGCATCATTTGGCACCGTTTGTGGGAACCAAACCTCAGGTCACCGTTGTGGAGACTCGACGTTCTAAGGACAAGGGACTTCCGAAGTCCCCGTCCGCGCCTGAAGTCCAAACGACCACTGAGCAAACCCTACCAGGGACTTCCTCGCCTGAGGAAGAGCATCCTCTAGTCGTAACCATGAGCTTTCTACGTGACTTCCAGCGTTTTATTGTAGCTGAGGTGACACAGCAAATAGACCGAAGGTGGCCGCAACCAACTCAGGCCCAAAGGCCCCTCTCGCCAGTGCGCCCTCGGGAGAAAAGTCCGAAGTCAATATATAGCAGTTCGGGGAGTGGGGACCCGCACGATGAATCCTTGACAGAAAATATACCTCTCGGGGCATGGCCTGCGGGGCAAAGGGGGCACGAGCAGCCAAAGACTCCTCGCCAAAGGAGCTCATCACCTGAGGTGAGGTCGCCATCCCCTCGGGTTCGAAGCCAGTCGACAAAAAGGCACCGACAGTCACCCTTTCCAAAGCACCAGGACGAAGGGCCCAGTGCCACGCTCCTCATGGAGAAATTGTTGACAAGGTTGGAGAGAGTAGAGAAATAGGTAGCTCGGAAGCCAGTCTGCACTAGGCTGTCTGACAATTTTGCTGGGGATGAATCGCCGTTCACCCGGACGGTGGTCGAAGCGGCCATGTCGAATGACTTCCGGGTACCTCGGCTGGAAACTTATGATGGCCGGACTGATCCACAGCTCACCTAACCAAGTACAAATGCAGCATGATGATGCACGGTGCTAATGATGCCACCTTGTGCAAATCCTTTGAGGTCACACTCACAGGACCAGCGACAGCATGGTACAATTCGTTGGCTCCAGGAACCATCAGGGAGTTCCAGGAGTTGTCTACGGCCTTTACACAGCAATTCATTGGAAGTCGGCCGACGGCGAAGATACTTATCCAGATGTTCGACATAGCCCAGAGGAACAGAGAAACCATCCGTGACTACGTCGAAACGTTTAACAGAGAAGCCCTAAGTGTCCCAGACTTTTGGCCCGAAATACGCATCCTCGCCATGATACAGGGCCTTCGGAGGGACTCACAGCTATTCTATGAATTTTCAAAGGACCCTCCGGACACGCTTGGCGAGTTCTACCGAAGGGCTGAGCAGCACATGACAGCCGAAGAGCTGAGGATGGGTGGGCCGAAGACCTATCATGCCCGCGCCGAAGGGTCCAGCTAGCAAACGCGGTATTCAACCGACCAAGCTGGACAACCTCGAAAGATTAGGGGAAGGAAACCCCCAACCTTCACACCCCTGAGCACTACAAGGACCAACATCCTCATGATGATGGAGAGACAGGGGACCCAGGTTCAGCGGCCAAGGGCTATGACCGCTGATAACAAAAAGAACATGAAGAAGTTTTGCCAGTTTCATCGCGACCATGGCCACGACACCGAAGACTGTTTTCAATTGAAAAAATACATAGGGTCGCCGATAAAACAAGGCCAACTTCGACGATACCTACGAGTGCCGTCCCCGAAAGGAAGGAAGGAGGAAGAAGGAAAGCCAGATGACGAGGACTACGACTCCGACAGACGGAGGAACCGGAGTTCGAAGAGGCGCCCTCCACCCCCGGCGGGAATAATACAAATGATCATGATAGGGCTTCCATCCTCAGAAAGAAAGAGGAAGGCCAGAGAAATATCAGTGATGGAATACTAGAGTCCGACGAAGAAGCTGGCCCGCAAGGATGGTACCACTGTCATCTTTCCCCATGACGATCCGCTTCTGGTCATGGTGAGGATAGGAAACTGGGACGTCAAGAGAGTGTTGCTTGATGATGGATCAAATGCCGACGTCCTGTTTTCACATTTGTTGCCAAACCTGGGCATATCCAGCAGCAATCTCAAGCCCGTCACTTCACCTACTTTCAGGGTAGGGCGATCCGAACTGCCCTTCCTCAAATGGATTGATCTTCCCCTAATGATGAAAGGAACCTCAGTAGACAGAACAGCTGAATTATACACCTCCACAATGACAAGATTTATTGTCATGGATGTTCCTTCATTATACAACGTCATCCTCAGGAGACAAACACAGGGAAATCTGCACATTTGCCCTGATGTCAGATACTTAACTGTCACCTTCGCCACCAAGGGTGGAGACGCAGAAATTTTCATTGATCAGGGCGAAGTAAGGAAAGTGTTTGTCAAGGCATGAAAAGCTCCAACAAGTAGCTCCGCACAAACTATAGAGGCTTTTCCAGAAGGAAAGACAAAGAAGGGCGAGGCAGAAGATCCTGCAAAGATTGAAATGGAAGAAGTAGGACTTGTCCTGGGCCGAAATACCCGAATACGGAAAAATCTGGCCGAAGGTGACAAGAGAAAACTTGTATCCTTTCTACTGATGAATAAAGACCTATTTGCCTACTCGCCGAAAGATATGCCGGGGGTAGACCCCCACGTAATACAACATAGTCTTAAAGTAAGTCCGGAAGCAAAACCTGTCTGGCAAAAGAAACGGGGCATCTCAGTCCATAAAAATAATTTTTTCAAAACCGAAGTCCAGCGCCTATTGGATGCTGATGTAATCAGGGAGGTCAAGTACCCCGAATGGTTAAGCAATGTGGTGATTGCCACAAAAGAAGGGAGCAGTAAGCTCCGAATGTGCATCGACTTCAGAAACTTTAATGATGCTTGCCCAAAAGACTCATATCCTCTCCCACCATTAGACCAATTGGTAGACTCAACTGCCGAATATGGGCTCCTGAGTTTCCTAGACGCCATCAGTGGGTATCATCAAATAAGGATGGACCCCGAAGATGAGGAGAAGACCGCCTTCATCACCGAGGGTGGAATGTATTCTTACATCATAATGCCTTTCGGGCTCAAAAATGCAGGAGCTACGTACCAAAGGTTGATGAGCAAGGTCTTCAATAACCAAATAGGGAGGAACATTGAGGTCTATGTCGATGACATGATAGTCAAAAGCAAACTACCTAACGACCATATCGCAAATTTAAAGGAAACTTTCCACCAGCTCAGAACCTTCTGGATTCACCTGAATCCTGAAAAATGCATCTTCGGTGTAACCTCGGGAAAGTTCCTTGGGTATATGGTATCAGAAAGAGGCATTGATGCTAACCCAGAAAAAATTAAGGCTCTGCTCGAATTCCGAACTCCCATTACAATAAAAGATATACAAAGACTCACTGGAAGGATAACCTCTCTTAGCAGGTTTATTTCCAGATATGGAGACCGGTGTCGAGCATTCTTCAAAGTCCTCACTAAGGCAGCAAAAAAAAAGGGCGACCCCGGAAGTAATGATCATCCTTGGAACGAGGATTGCCAAAAGGCCTAGGAAGAGCTCAAAATCTACTTAGCCCGCCTGCCCACTCTGTGACAACCTCACGACGGAGAGCCCCTCGTATTATACCTCGCCGTCACAGAAAAAGCAGTCAGCTCGGTCCTTGTGAAGGAGTAAGGGCTGAAATAGTGGCCGGTTTATTACGTATGCAAGTCCCTACATGGTGCCGAAGTCAGGTATCCATTGCTACAAAAAGCTATATATGCCTTGGTACTGGCAGGAAGAAGGCTACGACCATATTTCCGGGCTCACCCTATCATCATCCGAAGTAGTCTACCTTTACGGGACGTCATGAAGAAAGTTGATCATTGGGGAAGGCTTTGCAAATGGTGCATAGAGCTTGGTGAGCATGACATTACCTATGAACCTCAGAAAGCCATAAAAGCTCAAGCCCTGGCAGACTTCATTGCCGAAGTACCCATCACCGAGGATAGCCATTCAGATCCTGGCGAAGGTGAGCCAGAATGGACTTTGTATGTAGACGGAGCCTCAGGGTCCGAACACTAGGGAGCTGGAGTAATTATCAGAGGTCCCGAAGGTCTGGAAGTAATGAACGCCATCAAGTTCAGCTTTAACGTCACCAACAATATGGCCGAGTACGAAGCTCCCATAACAGGGTTGCACCTAGCCAGAAGAATTGGTGTAAGAAACCTGAAAGCCCACAGCGATTCCCAGCTGATAGTTTGACAAACAACAGGGGACTATGGGGCGAAGGACCCAACCTTGGCAAAATACCATGAACTGGTAGCGAAGCTCATTCGGGAGTTCGACACCATACGACTCGAAAATGTGCCTCGTCGAGATAATGCCGAGGCAGATAGCTTGGCGAAATCAAAAACATGCACCGAGGTACTAAAGCACCCGAGCATCGCAGTGCTGAGCATGGTAACTTCGGAAAAAGGATGGAAAAATCCGATAAAAAGATATCTCACAATCAATATGCTCCCCGAAGACCCCAACGAAGCTGCAAGATTGCGAAGACGCTCCAGCCGTTTCTTCCTGATTGGAGAAGAATTATATCGGCAGTGATATGCAAATCCACTACAGAGGTGTGTTGCGCGAAGAGGATACTAAAATGATCCTCGAAGAGGTCCACGAAGGCGCTTGTGGTTTGCATATTGGAACCGACGCCCTGGCAGCGGTGATACTTCACCAAGGATACTTTTGGCCTACCTTGAGAAAGGACGCTAGATAGTTCGTCCTGAAACGTGGTAATTGCCAAAGACATGCGAATATCCAAAGGACACCCTCGGAATTGGTAACTTCGGCTGATTATCCCTGGCCCATTGCAGTTTGGGGCCTAGACCTCGTTGGGCCACCCCCGATAGCGCCTGGAGGCGTGAAGTTCTGCGTAGTCGCAGTAGACTATTTCTCTAAATGGGTTGAGGCAGAACCCTTGGCAACTATCTCAGCAAAAGAGGTACAGAAGTTCATATGGAAGAACATTGTATGCAGATTTGGCATACCGAGGGTACTAGTGGCCGACAATGGGTCCCAGTTTATAGACAAAGGCTTCCAAGAATTCATCAGTGACCTCAGAATAAAAATGCACTTCACCCCAGTAGATCACCCCCAAAGCAATGGACAAGTAGAAGTTTCTAACAGGACTATCAAAGATGGTCTGAAAAAGAGGTTGGGGGAAGCAAAAGGGAAATGGCCAGGAGAGCTCCCAAATGTGTTGTGGAGCTACCGAACAACACCCCGAAGAGCCACAGGGGAAACACCTTTTTCACTGGTTTTTGGTACAGAGGCTATCATCCCAATCGAGGTAGTGCAACCATCGGTGCGAGTGCAAGTGTTTGATGAAAGGGCAAATGACCTCGGCCTAAGAACCAAGCTTGACCTTGTCGACGAACATAGAGAAATAGCTGAGCTGAGAAGGAAAGCTTTCCAGCAAAGAGTGCCCGCAGCTATAAACTTGCGAGCTAGGCCAAAGGGAATAAAGGAAGGGGACCTTGTTCTCTGAAAAGCTGAATTTGGACCCCGAAGACCATCTCACGGGGTACTTCGCACAAATTAGGAAGGTCCCTATCTGGTACTTGCCGAAGTGCGAAAAGGAGTTTACAAGCTCGGCAACGCCGAAGGCATAGAATTAAAAAATACATGGCATTCGGATGCCTTGAAAAAATTCTATGCTTAGGATTTTGGTAGGAAAGTTGTATGGCACAAGTTAAAAGAAATTTTTTCTAAGTACACAAGACTTAGCCAAAATTCTTGAGCGTAAATTGTACAAGTTAGAATTTTGCAAGGGTGATCGCTGGGATAAGTGTAGGTTTGATTTTCTGAAGTCTCTTGAGCGAATGTGTTCGGGACAATAGGAAATGAAAAATCTTGCAAAAAATTCTAAGTACAAAAGTTTGCAAGCATAGATCCGATTTTTCGAAGTCTCTTGAGCGAATGTGTTTGGGACAATGGGAAATGAAAAATCTTGCAAAACACTTAGCCAAAATTTTACAAAAGAAAGAAAGAACCTTTATTGAGGATGGAGCTGCTTACACAGAAGGAAGCTTGCCAAAAAGAAGAAGTACAAAAAGAGGAAAAAGAAGGCAAAGGACCCTAATACAGACTAAGGGATCTCGACATCACGGGAGCCACTAGCTTCTGCGTCCTTATCCACTGCCTTCGGCACCGGAAGAGAGAAGGGCAGTCTGAGATGCTCAATTTTGGACCAAGACCACCAAGGCCCCTCGGAAATGTTTAGGGCCTCCAAAAAGAAGAGGTCCAGATCTGGGAACCTCTGAGGACTTGGTGCCGTGCGAGGCAAAAGCCGTCCTGAAAGCCGACCTTGGTCATTTCATCGGCCTTTTCCTTCTCGACCTCTAGCTCGTTAAGCTCCTTCTCCAGAACAACGACCTCCTTCTTCAGTGCCTTCATCTTCTTCTTCTTCGGCTCCTTCTTCAAAGACTCGACCTTGGCCTGGAGCTTAGCCTTCTCAGCAAGCGCCTTCGCCAGGAGAGCCTTAGACTCTGACTTCTCCTTTTGAAGTGCCTCATTCGCCGAAGTTAGCTCCGCCACCTTGGAGCCAAGGTCAGAAATCTTATAGGAAGAGTCCTTCAAAAGTTCTTCTTTCTCCTTCAAGAACTCCTCCTGAACGGTAGCAACCTCCTTCTATGCAGCTTCGGCCATCTTCGTGTTGATGGCAGCTAATTTAGAACACATGGCCTTAGATTTTTCTAGGCAATCTAAGGCCGAGACTCTGAACACCGCCTGCTTCGCCACCCAAACCCTGAGGAGGCCAGTGAACCCCAGCAGCTGCAAAGTAGTAAGAACAAAGTCAGGAAGGAAAAAAATGAGCCAAACACTTAGAAGAAATCAAGAGGAAACAAAACAAAGGCATGAATTATACCTGGGTAGCGTGCTCGGAAACTTTTGCAGCAAGGGACTCGTCGCTCGGGCACGCCTCGGAAATGGCCTTAAAAGAGGCCTCAGTGAGGATCCCTCGGGGATTTGGTTGGCCATTTTGGGGCAGTCACCTCCGGAGTACAAGTTCATGTCCTCCGTAAATGACCAGAAAGGCTCCCTCGGGATCTTCCCCTTCGGGATATGGGCATCCCGAAGGGCTCATTTCCGGGCGTGCTCGGCTGCCCAATTCGGATATAGCAGCTCCCCTATACGGCAAAACAAGAAACTTATCAAGGCAAGTAATCGCCAAAGTTCAAAAATAAGGGCACCAAAGCTTGCCTAAGTGAACGAACCTAGCGGCACCTCGGCCACATCGTCGTCGGAGTCCCTGGCTTCCTCGGCAGAAATCTCCTTGCCTTTGCTCTTGTGGCGCTCCTCGGCAGAAGGAACTTCTACCAAGGCGTCCAGAAGCGTCACCGAGAAAGTAGGACTCCGAGGAGGGACATCGGTAACGACCTCGGTAGATGGGGCAGCAGTGACCTCGGGCTTTTCGGGAGCCTCCCCGGGAATTTCTGGCTGAGGAGGAGGTGCGTTCTTCTTCGCTCGTTTCACCGAGGACAGCCCGGCCCCATATGATTCCCATCTTCGAGATACAACCTTCTTCATCTGCTCTCATTTCCCGGCTTGACCGAGGAAAAGGGACTTATAATAGTCAGCAGACTCGTTGCCCATCTCTGAAACAAAAGAAAGACATCAGTGTGAGTCCGAGAAGTACTTATACTAAAAAATTCTTGAGATAACTTACACTCATAAAAAGACTCATAATTGACTTCCTCCCAAAGGAGTTGCACTAGCCAGGAGTCTTTCCTAGCGATAGCAGGTGCCGGCATCTCAAGGTCCGTCTTGTGCTCCTTCACTACCCCTAGCTCCCAAAGGACCTCCTCGGTCATCAATTTCCACTTGATGGGGAAGGGGTAGAGGGGACGTGAAGGGACCTCGGAATCCCAGTCGGAGACTGCTCAGATCCATTTGTCGAAGTCCATGAATCTGGATGCCAACTCAGGAGTGAGCAGCATCCTCGGGTCTAGGACATCCATCTCCAACTTTCCCCGAGCCCACTTGGTCGGAACGTACGACCAGGCCTCCTCCATCTTGAGAAAGAAAAATTTTTGTTGCCACCCTCGCCAGTTGTCCTTAGTGGCGAAAGTGAACATATACTTCTTGCTCCCCAATCCCCGAGGTAGCATGAAGTAGAAGCCACCATTCAGGACCGTATAGAGCTTATAGTACTGCAAAAAAAGAATGAAGTGGGGTTCTATTTTGAAAACGCCGCACATGCAAAGGAAGGCGTTAAAGTAGCAGTACGAGTTCGGGGGAAGTTGATTTACGTCAATGCCATGAAATTGGCAAAAGTCGCAAATCACCCTCGACGGGGGGTACCGAAGTCCGGCCTTTAGTTGGGCGCGAAAAATGGTAACCTCATTTTGACGGTTCATAAAACTGACCTCCTGAAGACCAGGAAGTCTGGTGGTGGCATAAGAAGGAAGAAAAAATTTCTTGGTCCATCTTTCTAATTTTTCCGAGGTCGTACAACAAGTATGACTAGCAAGGGGAAGCCAACTTTCCGGGATAGGAGAAACAGTTGGCGAAGACATTTTTGGAGGAAAAGACGACTTTGGGGAATGAAAAAATGACTTCGGGAAAGCTTTAAAATCAAAAGGCTCTGGAAACCAAAACAAAACCCACCAAATATTTTGCCGAAGTCTGGATTTGAAGACGCCGTCGTGAAAAGTTACAGGAAAAAACTCCGTCAAACAGCACCGCTGCAAAAACAGAAGAGAATCAGAAGGCAGGAGGAAAGCAAAAGCAGAAGCAAAAGGAGACTATGACAGAATGGTGTATATATAGTCTGAGGTGGGGCAGGCGAACCGGAGTCATAAGTACTCCGCGAAGGCGAATAGTCCCCATAACTGCTCATTGCGCATAAAAAGGCGCGCCTGCTCTATCTGATACAACCCCCGCCAATAGCAAGCTGCCACGTGTCATCCATTGCGCCAAAAGAGGGACATGCTTTCTGACACCCCTATGTCCTGGGCGCTCCGCTCCAAACTGACACGCCTGGTTACCAGACGCGACATTGCGCAGACCTGCAGAAGAGAGAAGTAGGCTACCTCGAAGACACCAAAAGACAGGCTATGGACGAACAGCCTACATCTTCGGACAAAAGGTCCATCTTCGGCACAGGTATCATGCCCAAGGCTCCAAAGGACCCTCTTCGAAAGCTAACAAGCCGAAGTCTCCACTTCGGCTTTCTAGAGGGAGGGCCTGTGATAGCCGAAGGGCTATCGCCCCTCTCACCACATACTTCCTACCAAAAGCGTGGACGAGAAACCTGGCGCCATCTGAAGGAGGCACTAACATGGACCTCGGAAGGAGTGAAGCCAAACGCCCCGAACCCACGACCTCAGATAGAATGCCAGAAACGTCAGAAATGTTGCCAGCTCCATCAGGGGACCGAACAGATCACCCTCGGGGATAAAACACCAGCTATTGCAAGTAGGAGAAACTCCCCCCAAAGGTGGAACCCCCGAACCAGGGAAATCCCTGAACCGCGAGCATAATCCCCGAAGAAAGGCATCCCTACCAAAGGATGACCTCGTCCAGAGGACCTCGGGAGTACGTCATGACCATTTAAGGAGCCACTGACATGTCGCCCATAGGCAATACACGCCGCCTCAAAGCGGCGGTCTGACGTGCCGATGCCGTTTGAGTCTTATCACAACCTGTCTCAGTCCAAGACTCAAAGAGCCTATAAACGGCTGCCTGTCACCTACGCCCGAAGGTACAGAAGACATCCGACTGAACACGTGTCAAAATCTGAACGGGCTGGGCACTCCTATAAATACCAGGAAACACGTCCTGGCAAGGGATCGGACCCTCTTTCCCTGAGAAGACACGCACAGGCAAGGCCATCTTTCCCCTAGTGTTCCTCCTTTACCTCCACTCAGGGCACTGACTTGGGCGTCGGAGACTCCTCCCCGGAAAAACACTCTGGGGACCTCCTAACCCTTTTTTCTGAGCATTTCAGGCATGCCCCTCTGGGAAACCTTTGCACCAGACATTCTGCCTCTCAGGAAGTCCCTCCCGAAGTCACAATGTCACATGATGAAGATGCTGCTGGGCATCACACCTTATGCACTTAAAATCTCATTAAGTGTTACCTTGCTTGTTATGCAAGTAATCAGTTAAAACCTTGCTTGTTGTGCAAGTTAGTGGTATTGGGCCTTGCCTCTACTGCAAGTAATTGTTGAACTTGTTTTAAAGCCATCTGGGCCACCTCCCAGGCCTCTCAACTTAAGAAAATAAGACCTAGTATTGCCATTGCTTGCTTGGCCGAATTAGAAAGAGTTAGATTTTGAGTTGGGCTTGTGAGTTACACTAGAAACTTATAGGCCAGGGCTTGAGTGAGGTGTGACTGGCTTTTTTTGGTATCAGAGCCTGCTTCTTTATTATGATCAGAGCTTAGCCTAGACAGTGTCCCCTTTAGGGCTAACTTATATAAGACTTCTATTATCTAGATATATGTTAATATCTGCAATTGAAAGTGCAGGATGAGAACCAGAGGCAGGGACAAGGATTCCCTGAGGCAAGAAGGAGGTACTGCAGCCCATAATGCAGAGGGCTTGCAGGAAAATGTGCCTGAAACTCAGGCTGAATAAATGGAACATAATGTGGCCGAAGAGCCCACTGCCAGGTACCAAGCACCTAGACCCAGTAGAGACAGACAAGAGAGAATGGAGGTAATGATGGAGTCACTGCATGCCACTGTGGCTCAGTTAGTGCTGGGAATGCAATCCTTGGCTAGAGGCCAAGCCTAGAATTGAGAAGAGTCAGAACCAGTAGAGGCTGAAGGGAGAAGAAGGAGAAGGAGGCCTGGCAAAGAGCCAATGGGTTATGACCAATCCAGTAGGGCTAGAGGGAATCAAGGGGAAGAGGAAGCATATGAGGAAAGAAGGCACCCAAGGGCCAGGAGAATGTGATCAGAAGTAAGGTAGGAGCCCAGAATAGAGGAGGAGGAGCATGACAACCCGGACATAAAGGAGAGAGATGCATACATATACTCCAGAGGGACTGAGCCCTCTACTGAGAAGACCATAATGAGAAGCAGGTCATCCAGGGATAAATCCAGTAGCAGAGATGAGAGTTGGAGAAGGCACAGCAGAGGAGGACTAAAGGAGGGCCAGCTAAAGAGGTTCCTGGCACTGAAACCTCCAGTCTTCAGAGAAGGGTGTGACGCAGAGGAGGCAGAATTTTGGGTATATCAAATAGAGAAGATATTGGAAAGAATGGAAGTTACTTTTGCTCAGAAGGTACTGCTAGCCACTTTCAGGCTAGAAGGAAATGCTGAACTCTGGTGGAGGGCAGTACAGAGGAGTTATCAGGAGAGGAATCAGAAGAGACCTCCAGATAGGAGGAGGGCTATAAGATAGGCTGACTTCCTCAGGGTCTTTCATCAGCAGTACGTTAATGAGGCATAAAAAGACCAAAAACAAGTGGAGTTTGACCAACTCGAGCAGGGGGATCTCAGTGTACTGGAGTATGAGCAGAGATTTAACAGCTTCATTAGGTATGCCCCACAATATGAAGGGCAGGAAGAGCTGAGAACCAAGAAGTTCATCAGGGGGCTGAGACCTGAATTGAGACAGATACTCAAGGCAATAGGAGCTAGAGAGTACTATACAGTTATGCAAAGTGCCTTAGCTTTGGAGCAAGAATTCCAGGAACAGTTTAGAAGTGGGCCTGGAGGTGGAAGTGGAACAAAGAAAGGTCAGCAAACAAAAAGGTCGAGAGAAGAGAAGGATGCAGGAGGAAACAGGAGAGGGAACAAGAAAGAAAGAGGATCACAACCACAGCAGTATGGTCCTCGGTGCAACACCTGTGGGAAGTTTCATGGCAATAAGCCATGCTTCAAGACTTCCACTGGTTGTCATAGATGTGGAGCCCCAGATCACTGGGTGTGAGATTGTCCAAAGTGGGGTGAGGGCAATAAGAAAATGCTAGGAACTTTCAATCCCAGAGGACCTAGGGGGCAGATGCCTGTGCCCCAGTTGAGGACTCAGGTGCCAACCAAAGGAGGGAGGCCAGCACCTAGGGTACCTCAGGAACAAAGAAGGCCTGGTACACTTCCAAGAAGGGTGTTTCAGCTGGAATCTTCCAGGAAAGAACATGAGACACCAGAGGCCGAGGGCAATGGAAGGGAGACTAGTCAGCAAATGACTAGTAGAAGGGCCTTGAAAGGTACAATTTACCTTAATGGCCAATTAGTATCTGTTCTATTTGATACTGGAGCTTCATTGTCTGTAATAGCTACTAGCTTGGTTAAGGCCATGAATCTAGAAGTAAAGTATATGGACAACATGTACTTAGTAAGAACAGCTGGCAATGAAATTTTGTTTACCTACTATATGGTAGAAAACTATGAGATACAGATAGGCAAACTGAAACTGAGAACTAACCTCATAGTGTTAAAGACACATGGCTATGATGTGATCTTGGGCATGAACTGGTTAGGAGAGAATAGAGTCATTATTGATTGTTAGGCCAGACAATTATTATTGCCTGGTGGAACGGTATATGATTTGGATAAGCCCTTAGAGTTGGTTATGGACTGGCACTTAAAAGTGCTGGAGATGATAACTCCAGGAAGTGAGCAAGAATGCTTGGAACTAAATGACTAGGAAATGTCAGATGAACTTAGGAAGATACCTATAGTTCAAGATTTTCCAGGGGTCTTTCGTACAGACCTACCTGGTTTGCCACCCTTAAAAGAGGTGGAGTTTGAAATAAAGCTGGTACCAGGAGCAGCACCAGTATCTACTACTCCATATAGAGTGGCAGGGCCTGAAATGGTAGAACTCAGGAAGCAGTTGGATGAACTGCTAGGAAAAGAGTTCATTAGACCCAGTGTGTCTCCTTGTGGAGCACCTATGTTATTTGTGAAAAAGAAGGATGGAACACTTAAACTCTGTATTGATTACAGAAAGTTAAATGCATTAACCATAAAGAACAAATATCCCCTCCCAAGGATAGAAGATTTGTTTGATCAATTAAAAAGAGCAAAAGTGTTCTCCAAGATTGATTTGAGGTCTGGATATTTCCAGCTAAGGGTAAAGGAGGAGGACATACCTAAGACTGCTTTCAGGACTAGGTATGGAAATTTTGAGTATACAGTGATGCCATTTGGGCTCACTAATGCACCTACATTCTTTATGGACTTAATGCAGAGGGTGTTCAGGGCACACCTAGACCACTTTGTGGTAGTGTTTATTGATGACATCTTGGTATACTCCAAGGATGAAGAAACTCATAAAGAACACCTTAAAGTAGTGCTTGGTTTGCTCCAAGAACATCAGCTTTATGGAAAGCTGAGTAAATGTAAATTTTGGACAAAAGAAATTGGATTTTTGGGTCATATAATAAATGATTGAGGATTGGCAGTAGATCCTGAAAAGGTAAGATCAATCCATGATTGGAAGCAGCCCCAGTGTGTAAGGGAAGTTAGAAGCTTCCTGGGGTTGGCCGGCTATTACAGAAGATTGGTGCCAAATTTTTCTGTTCAAGCAGCTCCTATGACCCAATTAACTAGGAAGAACCAGAAATTTTTCTGGGAACCCAAATGTGAAGAAAGCTTTCAAGAGCTAAAAATGAGGCTGACTACAGCTCCTGTATTAGTCCTGCCTGACCCTGAAAAGGAGTATGAAGTATTTACAGATGCCTCTCATGTAGGACTAGGCTGTGTTTTAATGCAAGAAAAGCAGGGCATTACTTTTGGATCCAGACAGTTAGGGCCACATGAAAAGAAATATCCAGTGCATGACCTGGAACTAGCAGCAGTAGTTTTTGCCCTTAAGCAATGGAGACACTATCTCCTCAGTAATAGATTCCAAGTATTTACAGACCACAAAAGTCTC
The DNA here is from genome assembly GCA_005392925.1 of Aquilaria sinensis. Lineage (NCBI taxonomy): Eukaryota > Viridiplantae > Streptophyta > Magnoliopsida > Malvales > Thymelaeaceae > Aquilaria > Aquilaria sinensis. The sequence goes on along the minus strand of SMDT01000473.1, from coordinate 130,704 downwards.
AAGTACCTTTTTACTCAAAAGGACCTGAATATGAGACAAAGAAGGTGGCTGGAGTATTTGAAAGATTTTGACTGTGTAATTGAATACACAGCTAGAAAAGCCAATGCAGTGGTAGATGCTTTGAGTAGGAACTACACAGGAATACTCAAAGGTGGTGAGGTTGAACGTAAGGCAGAAAGCCTGAATGTTAGCCACCTAGCAAGCCAATGGCTAGCTAAAGAAAGTGAGCAGCTAAAGGTACTCACCATTACACCAGGGTGGAAAGAGCTTCTTAAAAAAGCTCAAGTCAGTGATAAAGAGCTAGAAATGATATCTGGCAAGAATAAGGGAGAACTATATCAAGGTTTTTCCTTTAAACAAGGAATGTTACATTTTCAAAATAGGTTGTATGTGCCTGAAAGGGACAACGTAAGAGTTCAAATACTGGAGGAAGCTCACTCTAGTAAGCTGGGTATGCACCCAGGGGCCACAAAAATGTATGTGGAGACTAATATGAGATATGTAGTCTACATATGGGTACAAGTTGGAGAACTTGTGTACCAAACCAACCCACCATGAGAACACTACATGAATCGTTCTATGAGTGTCATAAGTGATTCTCATAGTGATCATGGTATATGTAGTCATTTGACCTACGATCATCAAGGTTCCCTACGTGTGAGTCACATACTTCGTTACTGCCCTGTGTTCCTCATAACTGAGTGAACTTGAAAGAGGTCATTGGGTATGTCACATATCATGCGGAGGGATTTGTATGATCAAGATGGGATTTGTTCCTCCTATGTAACAGGAGTAATATCTTTGGGCCCTTTGATAAAGTGAGACTTAGAAAATGCATGGCCATGCTCAGATGAGTTGATATACGATATCAATGTCATCAGTTTAAATTAGTCTACTCGGCAATCAAGATACCAAAGATTGGGCTATATGAGAATAACACATTCCATGTCTCATGCTTAGTCTTGATATCTTGGACAAGAGGACAATGGCATATATGGGAAATGATCATAAAGGTTTAGTCGAATCACAATCTTGTCACTTGGGTAACAATGATGTGTTGCTAGACACAGCTCATTGCTTATGATCATAAATGTGATTTATGATCATTGCCAATGTGGTAAGAGCCTATTGGGTTGCACATATAGAGCTATTTGGATTATTAAAGTGCATGGGCTAATTATTTGGGTTATGGTTTCAAAATAATTTTGTATTAATAATAGGCCCAAAAGTTGAGCCATTATTAAGCCCGAAATTAAAGCCTAATTGGATTAGGGCTTTAAAACCCATTAGGCTTGGAAGTTAAGTGTCACTTTACCTGCAAACAAAGACAAGAAAACACCAAAACAACATATACCATAGCATATACACATAACATCTACTTCTAATAAGGTTAACAAGCACAAACAACACAATAAAGCAGACAACTCACACACCACACACAATGTCCTTTCTCAGCCGACGCCAACTAGCAAGTACCCAAGTAATTTCCATCAAGTTTCACCATTCTAACACCCATTCCACTAAATCTCCGAGTTCAACTATAGGTTGGTCTACCTATAATGAACTTTAGTACTTGCCAATAGTAACTAGTTAGTTACCATATCACATAAAGCCGAAGGTATCACATATCCCCCATAGGATTCTAAGATCATATAGTTCAATTTACCATCACTTGGATGCCAAAACATTAGTTGAACATGGAACAATACCAAAATCAAGTAGTATACCATAAATCCTTACCACTTTCTTGCTTTGAGCTCCCAATCACACTTGAATCTCCAAGACTAGGCTTGAAAACACAAGTACAAGGTTGCCAATAAATCACCAAATGCAAGCTTGATTCATCAATTCAAGCTTCAATCAATAAGAATTTGGCATGAACCTGGCCTTCCTTTGTCGAGAATAACAATGAACTTGTAATAATAAAGGTCAAACCTAAGTAAATCCGGCTACACAAAATGGAGACATGCAAAATTCCCACATGTGCTACATGGCGCATAAAATGGTTCTAACGCCGTTCTCAGCATTACACAATTTTACATGGCTCAATTAAATCATTCCATGCCTCTTAGTATCACTATTAGCACCTAATTAAGAGTACATTCCGATCCTTAAACTTTGTTTCTTGCCATTACCACTTAAGCCATTTTACATGTGTAATTTGAACCTGATAAGTCTCGGTTAGACATACACACAAGATTCTCCATTTTCATTTGACTCCCTCATGATTTTAATGCATTTCTCTTGCATTTTTACCATGGGCAAAGCACTGAGGTAAGGTCCTAACAACTCCTCCCTCTTCAAATAATTTGGTCCTGCAAATTATTCACAAGTTTTGGGTAAAAGTAAGGGTAACATTTGGCAATTTCCTGCTCTACCTCCCAGGTTGCCTCTTCTGAAGTATGATTACTCCACTGAACTTTAATCATGGAAATCCACCTACTTCTCAACTTCCTAGTGTCTCTAGCTAGGATTTGGATAGGTACCGCTTCATATGAGAGGTTTGGGGTTATAGGTACACTAGTAGGCATCATTATTTGCTTTGAACTTGGAACATACTTCTTAAGCAAGCTTACATGAAACACATCATGTATATTACCATGTTCAAGTGGCAAATCCAACTTATATGCTACATTTCCAACCTTGGCTAACACTTGGTATGGCCTTATATATCTGGGTGCCAATTTCCCTTTCTTTCCAAATCTTATCACTCATTTCATAGAAGAGACCTTAAGCCACACCCAGTCTCCTTCCTAGAATTCTAGCTCTCTTCTCCTTTTCAGGTTTGCATAAGACTGCTATCTATCATTAGCAGCCTTGATTCTTGGTTGAATCATTTTTATATTTTCAATGGTTTCTTTTATAATCTCTGGTCCCATTTCTAATCTATCTTCTAGCTGATGCCAACAATGTGGGCTGATACATTTTCTGCCATATAAAGCTTCATATGGGGCCATTCTAATCATTGAATGGTAACCATTGTTATAAGAGAACTCCACTAATGGGAGATGCACATCCCATTCTCCTAAAAAATCAATGACACAACACCTTAACATATCTTCCAGAGTTTGAATTGTTCTCTCTCTTTGTTCATCTCTCTATGGATGGTATGCTGAACTAAACTTAAGCTTAGTTCCTAAGGCCTGATGTAGGGATTTCCAGAACCTAGATACAAACCTTGGATCCCTATCTGACACAATGTCATCAGGTATTCCATGAAGTCTCACTATCTCCCTTGTATAGAGTTGTGCAAGTTTGTCTAAAGAATTAGTGAGATTCATTGGGAGAAAATGGGTTGCCTTGGTCAATCTTTCTACAATGACCTATATTACATGTTTCCTTCTTGTTAGTGGCATTCCCACTACAAAGTCCATAGATATGGACCCTTACTTCCTTTCAAGTATGGGTGAGCTTTAAAGCTTCCCTCCTGGTTTTTGGTGCTCAATATTTACTTGTTGGCACACTTCACACTTAGCTACATGAGTGCTAATGTCATGCTTCATATATGGCCACCAAAACAAAGCTCTGAGAGCATGGTACATTTTTGTGGCTCCAGGATGCATGCTAGGTTTACGAGAGTGTGGCTCTTCTAGAATTTGGTATCTTAAGTCATCCTTTTCAGGCACATATAATCTATTCTGGAAATATGACAATCCTTGCCTATAAGAGAATCCTTGGAATAGTTCTCCTCTCATTTGGCCAAATAGCAAGCCAATTTTCTCATCACTAAATTTTGCTTCTCTAATAAGTTTTTTCCATTAAGGTGTAATAGTGAGCACACTAAGTTGCTCATGCTCCCAATTTAACCATAGACTTGTAAGCAAGTAAGATTAGGGCTCTCGGCCTTATATTCCTCTTCTCCTTATTTGAGCACTCTACTATAATTCCTGCTCAAGGCATCTACCACTACATTCACTTTACTAGCTGTGTATTCAATTACACAGTCAAAATTCTTCACGTACTCGAACCATCTTCTCTACCTCATGTTTAAGTCCTTTTGAATAACAAGGTACTTGATGTTACCACCTCACAAAATGGGAGAATTACAAGTGTGTCATAATGGCTAAAAACCATTATATTGTGTAATTCTCACCATAGTGATTGAAATATGGGGGCTAAAAGGCATGATCAACACCTCCTTAAAAGTGTTCCAAGTTGGTAACTTTGCCCCCAAGAAAAGCCTTAAGGATTGCTTGTTTGTCAAGCAACCTATGGACTTTTTTGTAAGGGTTTGGAAATTTGGGTACTCAATTGCAAAACTCTTAAGAAAGAGACTTGGAGAGTTATGGGAAGGATATGAATGGTACGAAAGTGCTATTGGAGGACCAAATTGCTCATGGAAGACAAGGTTGGACAAAGGAAACACTAAAGGCAATAAGGACCTAAATGTCCTAGTGTAAACCTTAAGGTGTTCAAGCTTTTGACTTAAGTCTAAGGGTGGAATTGTGTGGTTATCCCACTATGCGGAGGGAGCCAAGACTTGATAATTAGTCAAAAATGTTGGGCACATGTGTACCAATGAGTTTAAGACAAAGAAACCATAATTAGTGAAAAAGAAAATGACATAAAGCAAGGTTAAGCTTGTTTAAGTGTGTTTTGGTGCCCTTAAGCTCATTTAGGGCCATTTAAGTGGCCAAATCACTTCTCCCTCTCTCATTCTTGTCCTCCCCCAGCCCAAGAACATAGCCATACTTCCTGTATAGCCACCACACCTTCAAACTTGCAATTGATTGAAATTGAAGGCAAAAGGAAGCAATTGGAAACAAACTAGAGCTATTTCTTGCATACTTCAAGGATTAGGCTTCAAATTCGGCCTACTAACTTTGGTAAGGGTTCTATTGCTCTCATGGACTGTTTTATTCAATTTTCAAACATCCATGGAGCTAGGGCTAAGCTTGGAAGAGAGCCATGTGCTTGATGAACCAAGCTTAGTGAGGGGAGTGCACTTATTGAAGGTTTTGTGACCTAGTGTGAAGTGCACAATGATGGCAGTAAAGTGAGGGTTTCTAGAGCCCAAAGTTAGTACTAACTAGTGTTAAAATCCTCCTTAGACCAATAATTAGCTTGAGGAGGGCTGCCATAGTGATTTGGTTATGTTTATTATGTGTTTTAAGGAGTAACCTATGGTATATGTTGCTGCCACATTTCATGTGTTTGTTGTTTGTGTTTGGCTGCTGCATTTGGTTGCTATATCTTGTATATATGCATTGTGGTTTTTGTGTTTTAGTGTCTTTGGATGCAGGTTTTAATGAGGATCACATTACCTTAAGAAACCAAGTGTTACCCTTATTAAGTTTCTCAAGGAAACTTACTCCCCTCAATTCTGTCATTTGAGGTCCAGCTGAAAGATCACCTTCAAACTAACCTTCGTGGTTTGAGTTTTGATCTGAAATTTCAGGTACATGAACTTCGATATGTCTAGTTGTGATCTGGAAAGTTTGGTGATTTTAGGAGCACATTTGGTATTTTAATGGTGGTACTTACTGTGTTGTGCAGTAGCTGTCCAGCATCCTGTTTTTGGAGTCCATTGTATCTCAGGCACTCCTGTATTTAACTGAGTTAAGACCATATTGTAGTGCATGTATGCATGTACATGTAGTGTATGTAAGATGAGACAGGAATGTAAACATTTGAGTAATGTTTTGGCTATGTAAGTGTTGTGGTGCAAAGCTGCCTAAGTGTGAATGAAGGGCTGCTTACTTGTAAATTCTGTTTTGCCCACACAAAGTTGTTAGAAGAAAGGGAATGTAATTCCTATGTGTAATGGACATATATTTAATAGCCTTGGAGGGCTTTTCCCTTGTGAATGATGTGTTTTCATGGTTTGGAAAAATTGTATGGGCAAAATGGTCCAAAAGTTGCCAGAATGTCGACTCTGGACCTAAAGTTAATATCTCCCTGTGTAGAATGAATCTTGGTATAAAATTTTGAACACACCTAGAGAACATCTAGAGGTTGAACTGGAATTTGAAATTTCTGGATTTAGATCCTTGTAGCCAAAGATATGACGTTGCAAAATTGGCTGAGTTACTGTTCATTTGGTCAATTTTGTAACCAACTTCAAAAATCCATAACTTGGTCCATAGGTGGGCTATTGACGTAAACAAAAATTCCTTGGTTTGCAATAAGTCTCTAATTCATGATGGAGCAAAGGAAATAGGGGGTATGAGGCTATAATGATACAGTTTATCAGTGGAAATTACAGGTGCAGTAGCTGGCCACTAGAACTTAACAAGATTGCCTAATGTGTGGAAGCCAAAACTAAGACTTGTGCTAGTGTTTTCCTTCTTTGCTGCCATGGTGTGCATGAAATGTGGATATGTGTGTGATGGTTGGACCAATATGCATGTATTTAAATAGTGCCCAAGAGGGCCACTTGGGAATGCACACTAAGGGTAGTGTTCTGATGGCCTATAGAACATTACCAATCCTGGGGGTCTAAATGCACAATTTTGGCACCATAACTGGACTACCCCGGAGTGGGTAACCGAAGTTGGTATCAGAGCATGGTTTATACATGTACTTTGCATATAGTTGCATTGCATGCATCTACATATATGAACTCAGTTTGGTCAGCTGCTAGTGTCAAGTACCATCGAAATGCCTATGATTTTTATATGTGTTCTATGATGAATCATCAATGCTGGAAATAAACATGGTCGCCACATGGAGAGGGGAACCACCCCAAAGGCCTGCTACTAATTCTGGGCAACAAAGAAATGAACATAATAGAGGGAATCAAGGGCAACAGGGGGTACCAAACCCTGAAGTGCCTCAGGTTTGGTTAGAGCTTCAGAGGAACCTGGCTCTAATCAATGAAAACTTAATGAGGTTGATTCAAGGACAACAGCAGGGAGTCCAAATAGCTCCAGCAGAACCAGTTCAGGATGCACAACAGCAACCAAAAGAGGATGCAAGGAACACATCTAAATATGTTCATTCTGGAAGCTTGAAAGACATAAATGATGAAACTGTTGAGGAGGCAGATGAAGATAGGAGAAATCTAAGGGGAAGAAGACTAAGGTCTGAGATTGGTCAAGTATCTAGGACCAATCCCTCAGTCTATGACCATTCCTCCACTAGGAATAAGATTGAGGATGGCCATGAGAAAAGATCTAGGAGAAGGCAGAGAGATCAAATAGATCATAGAGAACATCAGTGTCCTAGAGTATGAGCACAAATTCAATCAATTGGTGAGGTATGCTCCTCAGTATCATGGACTAGAGGAATTGAAGGCCAAAAGATTTGTCAGAGGCCTAAAGTCAGACATTAGAAAGGCTGTTAGACCTTTTGGAGCAGTTACATACTATGAAGCAGTGCAGAAAGCTCTATTAGTAGAGCAAGAGGAGTATGAGACTAAGTACTTGCCCAGTGGACCAGGGGAAAGTAGTCAGGCAGGAGGCAAGCAGAAGAAGCCACCACATGGCAAGGGAATTGCCAACAGTTCCCAAAATTTTGACTCTGGGCCTAAAGTTTAATTCTCCCTATGTAGAATGAATCTTGGTATCAAATTTTTACCACACCTAGAGAACATCTAGAGGTTGAACTGGAATTTGGAATTTCTAGATTTGGATCCTTGTAGCCAATGACATGACAATGCAAAATTGGCTGAGTTACTGTTCATTTGGTCAGAATTTTGTAATCAACTTCAAAAAACCATAACTTGGTCCATAGGCGGGCTATTGATGTAAAACAAAATTCCTTGGTTTGCTCTAAGCCTCTACTTCATAATGGAGCAAAAAAAATATGGGGGTATGAGGCTAGAATGATACAGTTTATTAGTGGAAGTTACAGGTGCAGTAGCTGGCCAGTAGGACTTAACAAGATTGCCTAATGTGTGGAATCCAAAACTAAGACTTGTGCTAGTGTTTTCCTTCTTTGCTGCCATGGTGTGCATGAAATGTGGATATGTGTGTGATGGTTGGACCAATATGCATGTATTTACATAGTGCCCAAGAGGGCCACTTGGGTATGCATACTAAGGGTAGTGTTCTGATGGCCTCCAGAACATTACCAATCCTGGGAGTCTAAATGCACAGTTTTGGCACCATGATTGGACTACCCCGTAGTGGGTAACACTTGAGGCTTATATGGTCTATATAAACCTGAAATTTATTATCTAAGAGGTAATGTCTCTATTGCTCAAGAGCACATACTACTCTGCTAGTTCTAAATCATGCACTGGATACTTCTTTTAATGTGATCTTAATTGTCTAGATCTAAAAGCAATAGCGTATTTGTCTTGCATTAAGACACAACCTAACCCTACATTAGATGCATCAGTATGCACCTCATAGTCCTTTTTAGGGTTTGGTAGAACTAGCACAGAAGCTATGGTCAATCTCATTTTTAGCTTTTGGAAGCTTTCCTCACATTTACTTTCGCAGACAAATTTATGATTCTTTCTAGTTAACTGGGTCATTGGAGCTGGTATAACAGATAATGTTGGCACAAATCTCTTGTAATAGCCAGCTAACCCAGGAAACTTCTTACTTCTTTCACATTCTTGGGTTATGTCCACTCCAAGATTGATCTGACCTGTTAAGGGTCAATTGCTAATCTTTGATCATTAATCACATGACCTAGAAATACAATTTCTCGAGTACAAAATTTACATTTATTTAGCTTCCCATAAAGCTTATGTTCTTGGAGTAAGCCAAGCACCAACCTCAAGTGTTCTTCAGAAGTTTCCTCATCCTTTGAGTATACCAAAATATCATTAAAAAAAACCACCACAAAGTGGTGTAGGTATCCTCTAAACACCTTTTGCATAAGATCCATGAAAAATGCTGGTGCATTTGTGAGCCCAAATGGCATCACTGTATATTCAAAATGTCCATACATAGTCCTAAAAGCAGTTTTAGGTACATCTTCCTCCTTAACCCTTAGCTGGAAATAACCAGACCTTACATCTATTTTGGAAAATATCTTTGCTCTTTTCAACCGATTAAATAGATCTTCAATTCTTGGGAGGGGGTACATGTTTTTAATGGTCAAGGCATTAAGTTTTTTGTAGTCTATACAGAGTCTAAGGGTTCCATATTTCTTTTTCACAAACAACACAGGTGCCCCCCAAGGAGACACACTAGGTCTGATGAACCCTTTTTCAAGCAATTCATCTAATTGCTTTCTCAGTTTTACCGTTTTAGGTAATTCCATCCTTTATGGAGCAGTAGAGACAAGGGCTGCTCCTGGTTGATAGCCAAGGTGCCGATCACCCCCCAAAGGCACGGGTTCGGACAAAGCACCAACCTCAGAAGATAAATCACCCACCACGGAAGGAAGGATGTTCGACCTCCCCGAAATCCAGCCTCGGTGTTTCTCCATTCCAGGAAACGACAATGCCAACCTCGGGGGGACGAGTAAGCCATCCTCGGAAGTGGGGGTGTCTCCGAGAAAGGTCACCTTCAGGAAATATGCTCCTGCGATACCAAAAGCAACCTCGGAAGACATGTTCTCCGAATAGGTCTCCTCTACCAAAAAGGGGCCTCGGGAGTACGACATAAGCATTTAAGGTGCCTCTGACATATCCCCGATAATCCGCCCCCAGTCACGTCCTGACACGCCTGCAAGGATACTCTAGCATGCCATTCTTGGGTTACCCAAAGCCCTAGACTGGCAGCCCATGCCGACTAGGGGTCCTCTATTGAACAAAAGACGTGAACGCATCCCGCCGAACACATGTCATGATCTGGGCCGGCCATCTGAGAAGGACTATTGCTATTCACCCCTCTACAAATACTTGGTAATTATTCCAGAAGAAGGAGAGAGGACATTTATTTGAGATAAGATACTTTTTTACTCTTGATCATCTGATTACCTCCAAAATACTCACTTGGGCGTCGGAGGCTCCTCCCCGGAAAAACACTCCGGGGACCTCCTAACCCTTGCTTCCTGTGACTTTCAGGTGATCTTCTCACAGTACGTTCGTCTCGGACTTCTCTCCATTTCCATAAGCCCCAACCGCCTTCACCATGACACACGAAGGAGATGCCGAAGGGCATCATCTGGCATCGTCTGTGGGAAACCACCCCCAGGTCACCGTCGTTGAAACTCGGCATTCTAAAGACAAGGGACTCCCGAGGTCCACGTCCGTGCCAAAAACTCAACCAGCAGCCGAACAAACTGCAGCAGGGACTTCGTCGCTTGAGGACGAACGTCCGCTGACTATTACTATGACCTTCCTACGTGAATTTTAGTGCTATACTGTGGCCAAAATGATGCAGCAGTTACACCGAAGGTGGCCACAACCAACCCCAGGACGAAGGCCTTCTTCACCGGCACCTCACCGTGAGAAGAGTGTTGGGTTTCGAGAGCCAAACAGCGCAGCGGAATTTAACCGAAGCCCTCCAGGATCCAAGTGAAACGGGGTAAACCGGGTGTTCAAAAATTTTCATACCTAATTTTCAGTTGAGATCTCTCACTCAACTGTAGAGTCAAATCACAAAACCTGAACAGTTGACGTGTTCAGGCTCTCTATGGTATCCACACGAGCCTCTCGGGATCACCACGCTTCCACCACGTCCCCGCAGATGCGTTTCTCTTGTGCTCGCAGTGCTAGCTTGTGTCCTCCAAGGAATTGCAAGATAAGAGTGTGGCTGTCCTTTTTGGAGGCTAGGGCAAGGAGACCTGTGAATTTCTCACTTAAAAGTTGTATTTATAGTGAGACTCAACTTCCAGGCCTAATGGGTTTCAAAGCCCTAATCCAATTAGGATTTAATTTCGGGCTTAATAATGGCTCAACTATTTGGCCCATTATTAATACGAAATTAAAGTGAAACCATAACCCAAATAATTAGCCCATGCACTCTAATGATCCAAATAGCCCTATGTGTGCAACCCAATAGGCTCTTACCATGTTGGCAATGATCATAAATCACATTTATGATCATAAGCAATGAGCGGTGTCTAGCAACACATCATTGCTACCCAAGTGACAAGATTGTCGATGATTTGACTAAACCTTTTTGATCATCATTGATATATGCCATTGTCCCTTTGTCCAAGATATCAAGACTAAACACGAGACATGGAATGTGTTACTCTCGTATAGCTCAATCTTTGGTTTCTTGATTACCGAGTAGACTAAATTAAGCTGATGACATTGATATCGTATATCAACTATCCAAGCATGGCCATGCATTTTCTAAGTCTCACTCTATCAAGGGGCCCGAAGATATCACTCCCGTTACATAAGAGGGACAAATCCCATCTTGATCATACAAATCCCTCCACATGATATGTGACATACCTAATGACCTCCTTCAAGTTCACTCAATTATGAGCAACAAAGGAAAGTATCAAAGTATGTGACTCACATGTAGGGAACCTTGATGATCTTAGGTCGAAGGACTACATATACCATGATCACTATGAGAATCACTTATGACACTCATATAACGATCCATGTAGTGTTCTCATGGTGGGTCGGTCCAGTACACAAGTTCTCCAACTTGTACCCATATGTAGACTACATATCTCATATTAGTCTCCACATATGCTAGCCGTTATGTATTATTGCAACCCGCTCCACAATAATACTAGACCAGGGACGTTTAAGAATATCATTATTCTAGGGTTACGTTTGTTAAGTTACGCAAAAACAAATCAACAAACATAATTGTTGGATTAATGCCTTAATAAAATATCATGACTCAATGTGAAAAAATGCAATCATCTCATGATTGGCTTTTGGGCACAACACTAACAAATAGCCCCCGATCAACTCATTGGAGCTCGGGAAGTGGGGATCAATGCGATGAGTCCTCAATGGAAAACATACCCCTCAGGGCGTGACTTGTAGGAGAAACGGGGACAAAGCAACCCAAGGCCCCTTACCGAAGGACTTCCACGCCAGAGGCAAAGTCACCGTCTCCCCGGTGCCGAAGCCATTCCCCAAAGAGAAGACGTCAGTCTCCATTCCCAGAAGCCTACCGACAGCAGGAAGAAGAACCTAGCGCTACACTCCTCATGGAGAAAATTCTAAAGAGGATAGAAAGAGTGGAAAGACAAGTAGCTCGGAAGCCCATCTGGGCTAGATTGTCAGAAACCTTCAATGGAGACGAGTCACCATTCACCCGAACAGTGGTCGAGGCACCTATGCCAAGCGATTTTCGGGTACCTCGGCTGGAAACCTACGATGGCCGAACCGACCCCCAGGCTCATCTGACCAAGTATAAGCGCAGTATGGTACTGCACGGAGCTGATGATGCTACCTTGTGCAAATGCTTTGAGGTCACCCTTGCTGGGCCGGCCACGGCGTGGTACAACTCGCTGGCTCCTGGAGGCATCATGGAGTTCCAAGAACTGTCTGCTGCCTTCACGCAGCAGTTCATCGGGAGTCGCCCAACGGCGAAAATGCCCATCCAAATGTTCGATTTAGCGCAGAAAAATAGTGAAACCATACGCGACTATGTCGAAAGGTTCAACAGGGAAGCCTTGAGTGTCCCAGACTTCAGGCCGGAAATACGTATCTTGGCCATGACACGAGGGCTTCGGAGAGACTCCCAGCTGTTCTACGAGTTCTCCAAAGATCCCCCCGACACGCTCGGTGAATTCTACCGAAGAGCGGAGCAGCACATGACCGCCGAAGAACTGAGAATGGGAGGCCCGAGGTCCGATCATGTCCGCGCCGAGGGACCAAGTCAGCAAACTCGCTACCCAACTGAAACAAGTGGGCGTCCTCGGAAGTTTAAGGGAAGGAAGCCAATTGCCTTCACTCCCCTGAACACCACGAGGACGAACATCCTGATGGCGATGGAAAGGCAAGGGACTCAGATTCAACGTCCGAGGGCCATGACCTCGGACAACAAGAGGAATATGAAAAAATTCTGCCAATTCCATCGAGACCACGGGCATGATACCGAAGATTGCTTCCAACTGAGGAAGTACATAGAGATGCTGATAAAGCAAGGACAACTTCGGCGTTACCTGCGCATTCCCTCCCCGAAGGGAAGGAAGGAAGAAGAAGGAAAGGTAGAGGACGAAGAGTACGACTCCGACAGGCGTCGAAACCGAAGTCCGAAAAGGCGTCCCCCGCCCCCGGCAGGAGTAATACAAGTGATCACCACAGGGCTGCCGTCGGCGGAAAGAAAAAGAAAAGCCAGAGAGATTTCGGTAATGGAGTACGGGAATCCATCGAAGAAGCTCACTCGAAAGGACGGATCCACCGTCATTTTTCCCCATGACGATCCTTTGCTGATTATGGCAAGGATAGGAAGCTGGGACGTCAAGAGAGTATTACTTGACGATGGCTCAAACGCAGACGTCCTATTCTCACACCTGCTACCAAGCTTGGGGATATCGAGAAGCGACCTCAAATCCGTCACTTCCCCTACTTTTGGAGTGGGGCCGTCCGAACTTCCCGTCCTTGGATGGGTAGATCTTCCTCTGATGCTGAAGGGAACTTCAGCAAACAACAGAAAGGAGCTGTTCGCCTCCGTAATGACAAGGTTCATCGTCATCGATGTCCCTTCGTCATATAACGCCATTCTTGGAAGGCAGACGCAAGGAAACCTCCACATTCACCCGGATGTGAAATAGCTAACTGTCACCTTCGCCACCAAGGATGGAGATGCTGAGATCTTCATCGACCAGGGGGAGGTGCGAAAAGTGTTTGTAAAGGCGAGAAAAGCCCCAGTGATGAACTGTGCACAAACTACAAAAATGAAGGCTATGCCCGCAAAAAGGTCAGAAGAACGAGGAACAGAGGATCCCGAGAAAGTAGAAACGGAAGAGATAGAGCTTGTCCCAGGCCGAAACACCCGAGTAGGGAAAAAATTGGCCGAAGGAGACAAGGAAAAGCTTGTATCTTTCCTACTAATGAATAAAGATCTGTTCGCCTACTCGCCGAAAGACATGCCTGGGGTAGACCCTAGCATATACAGCATAGCCTTAAAGTAAAACCAGAGGCAAAGCCGCTCCGACAAAAGAAGCGAAGCCTCTCCGCGCACAAGAACAACTTCGTCAAAACTGAAGTCCAACACCTATTGGACGCAGGAGTAATCAGGGAAGTCAAGTACCCCGAATGGGTAAGCAATGTAGTCATCGCCACAAAAGAGGGGAGTAACAAGCTCCAAATGTGCATCGACTTCCGAAATGTAAATGATGCTTGTCCCAAAGATTCATATCCTCTCCCGCCGATAGATCAACTGGTGGACTCAACCGCTGAATATGGACTCCTGAGCTTCCTAGATGCTTTCAGTGGATACCATCAAGTCAGGATGAACCCTGAGGACGAGGAAAAAACCGCCTTCATCACTGAAGTCGGTATGTATTGTTACGTAAGAATGCCCTTCGGACTAAAAAATGCAGGAGCTACCTACCAGAGGCTGATGAACAAAGTCTTCAGCAGTCAAATAGGGAGAAACATGGAAGTCTACGTGGATGACATGATAGTCAAAAGCAGATTGCCTGGCAGCCACATTGCTGACTTGGAGGAAACTTTCCACCAACTTAGAGCATTCGGAATTCGTCTCAATCCCGAGAAATGCGTCTTCGGCGTAAGTTCGGGCAAGTTCCTCGGATTTATGGTATCGGAAAGGGGTATCGATGCCAACCCAGAAAAAGTCAAAGCTCTACTTGAATTCTGAACTCCTGTCACAACAAAAGATGTGCAAAGGCTTACGGGCAGAATAACCTCCCTTAGCAGGTTCATCTCCAGATATGGGGATCGCTGCCGAGCATTCTTTAAGGTACTCACTAAGGCAGCAAAAAATAGTGGCAACCTCGAAAACAACGATCACCCTTGGAACGAGGATTGCCAAAAGGCCTGGGAAGAACTCAAAGTTTATCTGACCCGACTACCCACTCTTCGGCAACCTCGAGAGGGAGAACCCCTCGTGCTATACCTTGCTGTTGCTGAAAAAGCACTGAGCTCGGTTCTCGTAAAGGAAGAAGGAGCGGTGCAGTGGCCAGTCTATTACGTGAGCAAATCTCTCCATGGCGCCGAAATCAGGTACCCCATACTACAAAAAGCTATCTATGCCTTAGTATTAGCAAGTAGGAGACTGCGTCCATATTTTCAGGCTTATCCCATCATTGTCCGAAGTAATCTACCCCTTCGGGATGTCATGAAGAGGGTAGACCATTCGGGAAGGCTTTCCAAATGGTGCATAGAGCTCGGTGAGTATGATATCACTTACGAACCAAGGAAAGCAATAAAAGCCCAAGCCCTGGCAGACTTCATTGCCGAAGTACCTTTCGCCGAGAGTGATCAGTTTGACCTTGGCAAAGGTGAGCCAGAATGGACCCTGTTCGTAGATGGGGCCTCTGACTCTGAACACCAGGGAGCTGGGGTAGTCATTCGCGGCCCCGAAGGCATGGAAGTAACAAAAGCCATCAAATTCGGGTTTAGTGTCACCAACAACGCGGCAGAGTACGAGGCTCTCATAGTAGGGTTGCGCCTTGCTAGAAAGATTGGTGTGAGAAACCTGAAAGCCCACAGTGATTCTCAGCTGGTGGTCCGACAGATGGCAGGGGACTACAGTGCAAAAGATCCAACTTTAGCAAAATACCATGAGCTTGCGTCAAAACTCATTCGGGAATTCGACGCGGTGCATATTGAAAATGTGCCTCGACGAAGCAACACCGAGGCAGATAGTCTGGCGAAGTCAAAAAACTTCACCGAAATATTGAGTCACCCCAGCATTGCGGTAATGAGCACAACAACCTCGGAGGAAGGACGGGAAAATCCTATAAAGAGTTATCTTACAACCTCGGAGCTTCCCGAAGACCCTCGCGAAGCGGCAAAAGTGCGAAGACGTTCCGGACGATACTTCTTAATAGGGGAAGAACTATACCGACAGGGATTTGCAAGTCCATTGCAAAGATGTATTGGTGAAAAGGACACTCGGGCAATTCTCGAGGAAGTCCACGAGGGAATCTGCGGTGCCCACATCGGGACTGACACTTTGGCAGGAGTGATACTTCACCAAGGTTATTTTTCACCCACATTAAGAAAGGACGCAAGACAGTTCGTCCAAAAATGTGACAATTGCCAGAGACACGCAAAAGTTCAAAGATTGCCCTCGGAACTAATAAACTCGACTGACTACCCCTGTCCCTTTGCAGTATGGGGCATTGACCTCATCGGCCCACTCCCGACAGCACCTAGAGGAGTGAAATTCTGCATGGTCACAGTAGACTACTTCACAAAGTGGATAGAGGTAGAGCCCCTAGTAACTATCACAGCAAAGGATATACAAAAATTTGTTTGGAAAGGAATTAAATGCAGGTTTGGCATACCGAGGGTGATAGTCGCTGATAATGGTTCCCAGTTTATTAACAAAGGGTTCCAGGAATTCATCACCAACCTCGGAATAAAGATGCACTTCGCCCCAGTAGCTCATCCCCAGAGCAACGGACAAGTAGAGGTGTCTAACAGGACCATAAAAGATGGTTTGAAAAAGAAATTAGGGGAAGCAAAGGGAAAATGGCCAGGAGAACTTCCTAGTGTGCTGTGGAGCTATCGGACAACGCCCCGAAGGGCTACGGGTGAGACACCTTTTTCCCTCGTCTTCGGCACAGAGGCTATTATCCCTGTTGAGGTAGTACGGCCATCAATTAGAATACAGGTGTTCGACGAAGGAGGAAACGACCTCGGGTTGAGAACCAAGCTCGACCTGGTGGATGAGCACAAAGAGATGGCCGAGCTCAAAAGGCCTTTCAACAAAGAGTGGCCATAGCCGCAAACGTGCATGCCAAGCCTAAAGGAATAAGGAAAGGAGACCTCGTCCTCAGAATGGCCGAGTTCTAACCCCGAAAACCGTCCCATGGGGTACTTCAGCCAAATTGGAAAGGACCTTACTTAGTCCTGGACGAGGTCTGAAAGGGAGTATACAAGCTCGGCGACACCGAAGGGGGAGAACTGAAAAATACCTGGCATTCGGATGCCCTAAAGAAATTCTATACTTAGAACTTTTTTCAGAAAGATTGTAGTTACTCTTCCCCGCAGTCGTCAATAAAGACACAAGAAGAATGTTGCCGCAAGACTAAAAAATTAGTTCCTTAATGGTTTTCCTTTCGAAACTAACTCCTGGATGGAGTATAAACTCGGTAGAGTTCGGAAAAAGTCTAAAATTACTCTTCCCGAAGAAGTAAGAACGGACAAATTCACTGAAAGTGCATGCTTAGAATTATTTCTGAAGAATCCTATTCGGAAGAATGAATGGAGATTGGAGAAAGAATCTTCATTAAAAAATTCTAAGGCAAAGATGTACAAGCAAGCAGGAGAACAAGAAAGTAAGAAGAAGCCTATGGCTGAGCAGGGACATCCGATGTCTCATCACCATCATCGTCATTAGGCTCAGTCGGAGGCACCGGCTTAGCTGGAGGAAGATTGAGAAAATCTGGCTTTGACCATACCTCCTGGGGCCCCTCGGGAAAATCCAGAGCGGACAGGTAGGAAAGGTCGAGCTCAGAGTGCCGAGCAAGGACTTGGTGGCGCGCCAAGCAGAAGCCGTCTTGGAAAGCCACCTTCGCCATTCGCTCAGACTTGTCCTTTTCGGCACTAAGAGCATCCAGTTTGGTCGTAAGCTTGGCAATCTTCTCCTCCAGCTTCTTCTTCTTCTTGCTCTTAGCCCCCTTCTTCAGAGATTTAACCTGGGCATCGAGGTCGGCGTTCAAAGCAAGCGCCTCCGCTAGGCTCTTACCATCTTCAGCGTTCGCCTTCCGAAGAGCCTCGTTCTCTGAAGAGAGAAGGGCACATTTTGAGCCGAGGTCTTCAACCTTGGCAGTGAAATCTAGGAGAAGTTCCTGCTTGCTCGTCGCGAGCTCGGCCCGAAGATTCACAACGTCCTCCTTCACAATCTTGAGCTCGTCATATTTGAGGACGTGCCTGGCGCAAAACTCCTTCATTTTGCTCAAAGAATCTTCGGACCGAGAACGGGCCTCTGTTTGCTTCGACGCCCAAGTGCGGAAATACCCGCTGTATGCCAAAAGCTGCAAAAAAGGAGGCCCCGAATGAGTATCAAAAGAATGATGAAAGCTTAGAAGAAAAATCTCTAAGTAAACAAAGAGGAGAAAACTACCTGGGCGGCGTGCTCGGTCATCCTTGCCGCGAGGATCTCCTCGTTGGGACATTCGTTAATGAGCGACTGAAAGGTGGCGCCTGTCATCACCCCCGTCGCCATTTGAGGAGCCATCAACTGGCTATCCTCAGAGAACAAATTCATGTCCTCTGTGAACGTCCAGAAGGGCTCCCTCGGCACCTTGCCATGAGGGATCCGCTTGTCCCGAAGAGCCCTTCGCCGGGCGTGAGCGTCCATCCAGGGCGCCGCAGGCATATCCTCTGCAAGTTTACGCCGAAGTTCCGTCAGTACGTCATCCCTTAGCCATTCATCCAAAAAATCGTAGATACGAAAAATACTAAGGTTTGCAGGAGAATGGCTAAGGAACCAACCTGGTAGAACTTCGGTGACGTCGTCTTCAGACTCGCCCTCCCGGACTTCACCGGGAATGTTCTTCCCCTTCCTTCTTCTGCTCTCTTCAAGTTCCTGAGCGGATCTTTGCTCAGAAGAAGGCTCGGCGGGTAGAATGGGGCTCGGTATTGCCCCAAGAAGGGCAGAGTCCGAAGGAAGGTCCGCCGGCGTTGAAGGAAGAGCAGGAGATTGATCCTGCACCTCCACAACGACTTCGGGAGAGGGAGGAGTAACAGCCCTAGTCTTCTTGGCCCTAGAAGGCCCGCTGCTGCTCGTCTTCTTCCTCTTAGCAGGCGCCTTCTTGCGCGTCTGCTCCCCCCTTTCGGCCTGCCCGAGGAAGAGCGACTTGTAAAAATCAGCAGATTGATCGCCCATCTCTGCAAAAGGAAAAGTATCAGCGTAAGTCCAAAAGGAAAAAAGGTATCAAAGCCAGGAAAGAGACTTACTCTCGGCAAAATACTCATAAGTGATCTCCCCCCGAAGGAGCATGACTATCCAGGCCTTCTTCCCCGGAAGAACGGGCACGGGCAGACCGAAGTCACTCTTGTGCGCGTCCACCACTCCCATTTCCCGAAGAACCTCCTCGGTCATAAGGTCCCACTTGATGGGAAAAGGGTAAAGTGAACGCGGAGGGACCTCGGGGTCCCAGTCTGCCACGGCCCGAATGAGCCTATCAAATTGATCGAACTCGCCAACCAGCTCCCGAGTCAGGAGTCTCCGGGGGTCAACGACGTCCATCTTCAGGGTCCCCGAAGCCCATCTGGTGGGCACATGGTGCCATAGCTCGGGGACCGGCAGGAAGAAAAACTTCTTCTGCCACCCCCGCCAGCTGTCCTTGTTGTCGAAGGTGAAGGTAAACTTTTTGCTCCCGGACCCTCGGGGAAGCAGGAAATAAAAGCCGCCCTTCGGGACCGGGTGGAGTTTGTAGTACTGCATGAAGAAAAGAAAGTGGGGCTTTATCTTAAACACCCCACACATGCAGAGAAAAGAGTTGAAGTAGGAGTAAGAATTTGGGGGAAGTTGGTTCACGGCGATCCCGTGGAAATTGCAAAATTCACAGATTACGCGGTGAGGAGGGTACCGAAGACCGGCTTTCAACTGAGCTCGGTAAACGGTAACCTCATGCGAATCTGACATAAAGCCGTAGGTGCCCGGGATGGGCAACCTCGGGATGAGATAAGAAGGAAGGTAATACTTGGCCATCCACTTCCTCACCTTCTCCGGGGTGGTAGTACAAGGATGAGATTCGAGAGGAAGAAAGCTCTCAGGGAGAGGTCGGACAGTTAGCAACGGGGTCGGATTCAACGGGGTCGGATCTGACATTTTTTACAGAAGAAAAAGGACGACTCCGGAAAGGGTAAGGAAACAAAGGGACCTCGGAAAAATGACCTCGAAAGAGAGAAGAGAAAAAGAATTACAGAAGGGAGCACCCACCAAAGATTTTGCCGAAAAATTGAAACGCCGCCGTGAAAATTGCCGGAAATCGCTCCGCCGCAGAAACCGCCGCTGGAAAGAAGGAGAAAGGCAAGAAAAGGCTCTAGAGCAGATGAGAGCAAAAGCAAAGAATGAGGCAAAAAATGAGGCGAAAAGCGCTTATATAGACCGAAGAGGGTAAGCGAAACGTCGTCATTATTATCCCTCGGAAGCGCAACAGACTCATTATTACTCCTCAAAGGCGAAGAGACGCAATTAGTGTGACCGGCGTAACTATCCCGCCATCCACTAGCGGCCACGTGTCATCCAACGCGAAGAACTAGGGCACGCCCCTCTGACATCGCGAAAACCCAGGCCCGCTTATCCATAACTGACATGTTTGACCAAAGGATACGACGGTTCACGAACCTGCAGCAGAAGAAAGCAAAAGCAAAAGCTGCACGCGCCTTGAGGTCGCAGAAAGAACTAGGGAAGGGTACCTGGGCTATGAAGGAACGCCTTCTGAAAAAGAGCAACTTCTTAAGTAGAGCTCCAACCACGAGTTCGGTAAAGAAGCCTTCCCAAAAGCATAAAGCCGAAGTCTCCGCTTCGACTTCCCGGGAGGGGGCATGTGATAGCCAAGGTGCCGATCACCCCCCGAAGGCACGGGTTCGGACAAAGCACCAACCTCGGAAGAGAAATCACCCACCACAGAAGGAAGGATGTTCGACCTCCCCGAAATCCAGCCTCGGCGTTTCTCCATTCCAGGAAACGACAATGCCAACCTCGGGGGGACGAGTAAGCCATCCTCGGAAGTGGGGGTGTCTCCGAGAAAGGTCACCTTCGGGAAATATACTCCTGCGATACCAAAAGTGACCTCGGAAGACAAGTTCTCCGAAGAGGTCTCCTCTACCAAAAAGGGGCCTCGGGAGTACGACATAAGCATTTAAGGAGCCTCTGACATATCCCCGATAATCCACCCCCAGTCACGTCCTGACATGCCTACTGGGATACTCTAGCACGCCACTCTCGTGTTACCTAGAGCCCTAGACTGGCAACCCATGCCGACTAGGGGTCTTCTATTGACCAAAAGACGTGGAACGCATCTCGTCGAACACGTGTCATAATCTGGGCCGGCCATCTGAGAAGGACTATTGCTATTCACCCCTCTACAAATACTTGGTAATTATTCCAGAAGAAGAAGAGAGGACATTTATTTGAGATAAGATACTTCTTTACTCTTGATCATCTCATTACCTCCAAAATACTCACTTGGGCGTCTGAGGCTCCTCCCTGGAAAAACACTCCGGGGGCCTCCTAACCCTTGCTTCCTATGACTTTCAGGTGATCTTCTCAGAGTACGTTCATCCCAGACCTCTCTCCATTTCTATAAGCCTCTACCGCCTTCACCATGACACACGAAGGAGATGCCGAAGGGCATCACTGGTACCAGTTTAATTTCAAACTCTACCTCTCTCATGGGTGGTAGTCCAGGTAGGTCTGTTGGGAAAACCTCTGGGAAATCTTGAACTATGGGAATCTACGTAAGTTCACTAGCCATTCCCTGTTCATTTAATTCCAGGCATTCAGATTCATTCTCTAGAGTTATCAATTTCAACACTTTAACTTGGCATTCCAAGGCTAACTTTAGTGATTTATCCAATTCGAATGGTTTACAACTAGGCATCAATAATTGTCTTGCATAACAATCTATAACCACTTTATTTTCACTTAGCCAGTTCATGCCTAATATCACATCATAATCATAAGTGTCTAGCACTATTAAGTCTACCCTCAATTTTAGCTTGTCAATCTAGATCACACAATCTTCAATTTTGTGATATGTAAATAAGACTTCATTGCTAGCAGTTTTAACCAAATACGTGTTTGTCAAGTACTTTACTTCTAAATTCATGGTCTTAACCAAGTTAGATGAGATTATAGACAATGAAGCTCCAATATCAATGTAGTGCAAACACTAACTAGCCATTAAGGTAAACTGTACCTTTGAAGGCTCTCTTGCTTATCCTTTGATGACTAGTGTCCTTCTTAACTACCTCGGCCTCTAGTGCCTCCTACACCTTCTTGGAGGTCTCCAACTAAAACTATTAGTGTTCTGCCCAATAGCCAATCATGAGATGATTGTATTTTTGCACATTGAGTCATGATATTATATTAAGGCATTAGTCCAGCAATTATGTTTGTTGTTTTGTTTCTGTGTTATGTAATAAACATAATTATAACCCTAGAATAATGATATTCTACATATGAGATAAGTAGTCTACATATGGGTACAAGTTGGAGAACTTGTGTACATAATGACTAGAATAATTGTAACCTTAGAATAATTGTAACCCTAGAATAATACATAACGACTAGCATATGTGGAGACTAATATGAGATAAGTAGTCTACATATGGGTACAAGTTGGAGAACTTGTGTACTAGACCGACCCACCATGAGAACACTACATGGATCATTATATGAGTGTCATAAGTATTTCTCATAGTGATCATGGTGTATGTAGTCTTTCAACCTAAGATCATCAAGGTTCCCTACATGTGAGCCACATACTTTGATAATTTCCTTTGTTGTTCGCAACTGAGTGAACTTGAAGGAGGTCATTGGGTCTGTCACATATCATGCGGAGGGATTTGTATGATCATGATGGGATTTGTCCCTCCTATGTAACGGGAGTGCTATCTTCAGGCCCCTTGATAGAGTGAGACTTAGAAAATGCGTGGCCAGGCCTGGATGAGTTGATATACGATATCAATGTCATTAGTTTAAGTTGGTCCACTCGGTAATCAAGAAAACAAAGATTGGGCTATATGAGAGTGACACATTCCATGTTGATGTGTGGCGGCATCTTCATTATGTGACATGGTGTAGCTGCAAATGGGAAGTCTAGTATGAAGGTGTTTGTAAAGAGTCCTCTGGTGAAGAAGGTGCCTTGGAGAGGGGCTTCCAGCAAGGATGTGGCTGCAAGACTCAGTAAAGCAGAGGTTAGAGATTCCTCAGAATGTGATTCCGGGGGAGGAGCCACCAACGCTCAAGTCAGTCTTTTGAGGATGAAAGTAAGAAGGAGTGAATAGCAGATGAAGGCTAGAGTTCCCTCTCTCTTACTTATTGTCTTCTTTTTTTCGTATCCTTAGCAAGGTTCTTCACAGGTATTTATAGGAGGTCCCTAGGAAGAGGCCTCCTGCTACAACTTGTCCTAGATCACGACACATGGTTGGCCAGATTTGATCCATACGTTCGGGGACAGGCACCCCCAGCTGGCTGTAGCCATTCTGATCAAAGATCAGGGCCATGTGGGAGGGCTGTGTGTCAGGGGCGTGTGCAAGGTCCTCTGTGTCAGAGGCTCCTAACCATTTTTTTCTTATCTGGCTGAGAACTCCTTCGGTGATGGACTCTTTTCAGTGAGTAAGATTGCTTCGCGAGCCAAGCCTCCTTTAGTCTGACTTTGCTCTCCGAGGGCCGCGGAGGGAGGCTCCTCGGCAGTGTGGAGGATCTTCAGAGGATGCCATATTCTTCTGAGAGTGGGGAGATGATCCCTGAGGTCTCCAGACAACTTCACCGAGGATGGTAGATCATGGCAATCTGAGGGTGGTGGTGTCATTAGCCGAGGGTAGTAAGGATCCCATCTTTCCTGAGGTGGGTCAAATGTACTTCTGAGGATGGTACTTTGTGAGTCTTCCTTAGAGGTTATCTAAGTGTGATAGCCATTTTCCTATCACATGCCCCCATTGGAAAGCTGAAGTGGCGACTTCGGTAAGCAGAATCTTTGAGGCCACTTCATGGGACTCATTGTAGAAGCTGTGTAGGAGACACTTTGTCTCCCGAAGGTGTGCCTTCTCAGCCGAGGTAGCCTATGAGTGTCACTTCTTCCCCCCTGGCTAGTCTCTTGGTTTTTTTGAGGTGTGCATCCCATTTTTTATTTTTCTGCTGCAGGTTAGTGGACCATCACGTCTCGTAATCAGGCGCGTCACTTTGGATATGCATGCCTAGGTTTTCATGCTGTCAGAAGGCATGCCCTTGTTTCCTATGTTGGGCAACATGTGGCACGCGGTGATTGGGGAACAGTTGCATCGGTTACATCAACCGCATCTTTTCACCTTCGAGGGGTAATTATGCCGACGATTCACCTTCGAGGGGTACTTATGGTGATGATTCACCTACCCCCCTTAAGTCTATATAAACCCTCATTCCCCTCATAGCTCTCACTTGCTTTCTTTTGCTTTTGTCCTGCTCTTATTTGCTCTCAAGCTTTTCTTTCTTTTCTATGGTGGTGCAAGCGGTGGAGCAATTTTCGGCGAGCTTTTAGGATGGCGTCCACCAATCCCAACTTCAGCAAAAGCTTTGGTGGGTTTTCCTTTCCAAGGTCCCTCGGCTTTTTCCGTTTTTATTTTTTCTAGTGTTCAAAGTTGTTTTCTTTTCCTGAAGTCCTTTGACTCTATTTCCAGAAGTCATTTCTTTTTACCAAACATGTCTTCTCCTATTCCACTCATGTTTCTGCAGTATTACAAGCTTTATCCGATCTCGAAGGGTGGCTTCTATTTCTTGCTACCTCAGGGATCTGGGAACAAAAAATATATGTTCACCTTCGACACCAAGCATAGTTGGCGAGGGTGACAAAAGAAGTTCTTCTTTCTGAAAGTGGCAGAGGCGTGGTCGCACATGCTGACAAGGTGGGCCTGGGGGATGCTGGAGATGGAAGTTGTTGATCCCAAGAAGTCACTAACTCCTGAGTTAGTAGCAAGGTTTGAGGACTTTGATAGCCATATTTGAGCTGTCACCGATTGGGATGCCAAGGTCCCACCACTCTTCTTGTATCCTTTCCCCATTAAGTGGGACCTTATGATCGAAAAGGTTTTTCCGGAGTTAGGGGTGATCAAGGAGAACAAAACCAACCTCGACATGCTAGCACCTGCCATCGAAGGGAAGAAGGCGTGGGCGATCAAGGAGCTAAAAACTGACCATGGCATGCCAGCACCTGCCATTGAAGGGAAGAAGGCGTGGTTTGTGATGCTCCTTCGGAAGGAGCTCACATACGAAGTGTTAGTATTGTGCCCAAAAAGCCAATCATGAGATGATTGTATTTTTGCACATTGAGTCATGATATTTTATTGAGGCATTAATCCAGCAATTATGTTTGTTGTTTTGTTTCTGCGTAACGTAATAAGCATAATTGTAACCCTAGAATAATGATATTCTTAAACGTCCCTAGTCTAGTATTATTGTGGAGCGGGTTGCAATAATACATAATGACTAGCATATGTGGAGACTAATATGAGATATCTAGTCTACATATGGGTACAAGTTGGAGAACTTGTGTACTGGACCGACCCACCATGAGAACACTTCATGGATCGTTATATGAGTGTCATAAGTGATTCTCATAGTGATCATGGTATATGTAGTCCTTCGACCTAAGATCAACAAGGTTCCCTACATGTGAGTCACATACTTTGATACTTTCCTTTGTTGCTCGTAACTGAGTGAACTTGAAGGAGGTCATTGGGTATGTCACATATCATGCGGAGGGGATTTGTATGATCAAGATGGGATTTGTCCCTCCTATGTAACGGGAGTGATATCTTTGGGCCCCTTGATAGAGTGAGACTTAGAAAATGCATGGCCATGCTTCGATGAGTTGATATATGATATCAATGTCGTCAGTTTAAGTTGGTCTACTCGGTAATCAAGAAACCAAAGATTGGGCTATACGAGAGTGACACATTCCATGTCTCGTGCTTAGTCTTGATATCTTGGACAAAGGGACAATGGCATATATCGGTGATGATCATAAAGGTTTAGTCGATTCACCGACAATCTTGTCACTTGGGTAGCAATGATGTGTTGCTAGACACCGCTCATTGCTTATGATCATAAATGTGATTTATGATCATTGCCAACATGGCAAGAGCCTATTGGGTCGCACACATAGAGCTATTTGGATCATTAGAGTGCATGGGCTAATTATTTGGGTTATGGTTTCACTTTAATTTCGTATTAATAATGGGCCAAGGAGTTGAGCCATTATTAAGCCCGAAATTAAATCCTAATTGGATTAGGGCTTTGAAACCCATTAGGCCTGGAAGTTGAGTCTCACTATAAATACAACTTTTTAAGTGAGAAATTCGCAGGTCTCCTTGCCCTAGCCTCCCAAAAGGACAGCCACACTCTTCTCTTGCAATTCCTTGGAGGACGCAAGCTAGCACTGCGTGCGCAAGAGAAACGCATCTGCCGGGACGTGGTGGAAGCGTGGTGATCCCGAGAGGCTCGTGTGGATACCATAGAGAGCTTGAACACGTCAACTGTTCAGGTTTTGTGATTCGACTCTACAGTTGAGTGAGAGATCTCAACCGAAAATTAGGTATGAAATTTTCGAACACCCGGTTTACCCCGTTTCACTTGGATCCTGGAGGGTTTCGGTTAAATTCCGCTGCGCTGTTTGGCTCCCGAAACCCAACACGAAGCCCTCGTTGAGAGTAAGTCACTTTCCAAATTTTTCTATAAGTGCCCCATTGGACTTAGACTGATATTTTCTTCCTTTTTCAGAGATGGGCGACCAGTCTGCTGCCTTCTACAATCCCTCTTCCTCAGTCAAGCCAAGAAGGGGGAACAGAAGAAGAAGGCCGCCCCAAAGAGGCGGAAGACGTCTGGAGGGGGGCCATCTTCGGCTATGAAATTGAACAAGGACCTTCTTCCCCCCCTCCGAAAGACGTTATTGAGGTTAGGGACCAGCCGTCGGTCCATGCCGACTCGCCATCGGAGCCGGCTGTCAGCTCCACTCCCCGGAGTCCTATTACTTTGGCAGACATCTTGGCCACTTCGGTAGGGGCCCCTTCTACTGAGGAGCTCGAGGAGTGCCGACGAGGGAAGGGTAAACAAGTCCTTGTCGAAGTGGAGGAGGTCCATGACTCCGATAAAGACGTTGCCGAGGTTCCACCTGGTTTACCCCTTAGCCATTTTTCTATAAATTTAGACATCTTTAGCATTTTTGTCCTTATAGACATATGGCTAAGGGATAATGTACTGATGGAACTTCGGCGTGATTTTGCAGAGGAACTAGCACCCTTGGCATGGATGGTGGTGCACGCCCAGAAGCGGGCCCTTCGGGACTCCCATACCCAAGGGATAAGGTTCTGAGGGAGCCTTTTTGGTCTTTCACAGAGGACATGAACTTGTTCTCCAAGGATAGCCGGCAAGTGGCTCCCCAAATGGCGAGGGGCGTGCTCACCCAAGCGACGTTCAAATCTCTAGTAGAGGAGTGCCCGAACGAGGAGGTCCTCATGGTGAGGATGTCTGAACACGCTGCCCAGGTAAGCTTCTTGGGACTTAGGAAATTTTCCAAGCTTTCATAGGCTTTTGATCCTAATGCGAAGTCTTTCCTCTTCGTAGCTCTTGCCTTATAATGGGTATTTTCGAGCATGGGTAGCAAAGCAGTCTTCGATCCGATCTCAGACTGAAGAACGCTTGGAGAAAGCCAAGCTATTCTATGCAAGCTCAGTTGTCAAATATGCTGAGCTAAACAAGATAGCCAAGGAGGAGGTGGCAAAAGTTCAGGAGGAATTCTTGAAGAGTCAGGAGGAGCTCTTTCAAGAATTCTCCCAGAAGGTGTCTGACCTCGGCCAAAAGGTCATAGCGCTATCCTCGGCAAATGAGGTCTACCGGAAGGAGAAGGAGGAGGACTCTGCTCTCATTATGAAGGCCCTCGCGAACAATGTTGAACTTCAAGCCGAGGTCGACACGCTGAAGAAGGAGTCAAAGAAGAAGAAGAAGACGGAGAACTGCAGAAGGAGGTCGCTGAGCTGAGGGACGAGCTAAATGACTTGGGTATCGAGAAAGGCAAGGCTGATCAAGCAACCAAGGTTGCATTTCAAGATGGCTTTTGTTTAGGGATGCACGGTGGCATCTTCGTTATGTGACATGGTGTAGCTACCAACGGGACCTCCGGTATAAAGGTGTTTGTAAAGAGCCCTCCGGTGAAGAAGGTGCCTTAGAGAGGAGCTTCTAGCAAGGATGTAGCTGCAAGAATCAGTAAAACAGAGGTTAGCGACTCCCCAGAGCGTGATTCCGGGTGAAAAGCTTCCAATGCTCAAGTTAGCATTTTTAGGATTAAAGTAAGGAGGAATGAAGAGCAGATAATGGCTAGAGTTTATTCTTTCTTACTGTCACCCTCTTGTGCCAAGGTTCTCCACAGGTATTTATAGTAGGTCCCTAGAAGGAGGCCTCCTGCTACAGCTTGTCGCAGGTCACAATACGTGGTCGGCCAGATTTGATCCGTACGTTCAGGGACAGGTGCCCCCAGCTGGCTGTAGCCGTTTTGACCGAAGGTCAGGGCCGTGTGTGTGGGCTGTGTGTCAGAGACATGTGCGACGTCCTCTGTGTCAGGGGCTCCTAACTATTTTTGTCTTATCCAGTTGAGAACTCCTTCCGCGATGGACTCTCTTCAGGGAGTGAGACCCCTTCAACAAGCGAGCCTCCTTCAGTCTGACTTTGCTTTCCAAGGGCCACGGAGGAAGGCTCTTTGGCCGTGTGGAGGACCTTCAGAGGATGCCATATTCTTCCAAGAGTGGGGAGATGATCCCCGAGATCTCCAGACAACTTGACTGAGGACGGCATATCATGCCAATCCGAGGCTGGTGGTGTCATTAGCCGAGGGTGGTAAGGATCCAATCTATCCTGAGGTAGGTCAGATGTACTCCCGAGGATGAGACCTTGTCACTCATCCTTAGAGGCTATCCGAGTGTGATAACCATTTGGCTATCACATGCCCCCCTCGGAAAGATGAAGTGGAGACTTCAGTCAGCAGAATCTTAGGGGGCACTGCGTGGCACTCTTTGTATAAGCTGTGTAGGAGACACTTCACCTCTCGAAGGTGTTCTTTTTCTCCCGAGGTCTATGTGTGTACTTTTACTGAGCTCTACCTAGCCTTCACAAAAACCTTCCAGACTTTAACTTGATCAATGAATATTTCAGCGTCCCCATCATTCGTCTCAAAGGTGACCATCAGACACTTCACATTTGGCCAGATGTGAAAGTTCCCTTGAGTTTGCCTTCCAAGGATGGCATTCTATGAAGAAGGTACATCGATGACGATGAGCCTGGTCATGGCAGAGCCGAAGAACTCTTTATTGTTTTGGACCGAAGTTCCCCTTATCATTCGAGGTAGGCCGATCCACCCAAATATAGGGCGTTCGGAAGGACCTACCCTGAAGGTGGGGGATGTAATAGGTTTGAGGTCAATCTTCGCGATGGCCAATCTTGGCAATAGATGGGAGAATAATA
This sequence comes from Aquilaria sinensis, assembly GCA_005392925.1. Classification (NCBI taxonomy): domain Eukaryota; kingdom Viridiplantae; phylum Streptophyta; class Magnoliopsida; order Malvales; family Thymelaeaceae; genus Aquilaria; species Aquilaria sinensis. Next base: position 101,575 of record SMDT01000473.1, on the reverse strand, counting down.
CATCATCGTTGGACCCATCGTCCAAGAGCACCCTCTTCACATCCCAGCTCCCAATCCTAGCCATGATAAGAAGCGGGTCATCGTGTGGAAACACTACGGCACACCCATCTTTCCGAACAAGTTTGTTTGATGGGTTGCCAAATTTCATCACCGAGATCTCCCTATCTTTCATTTTCCTTTCTGCTGAGGGCAACCCCATGGTGATTGTCTGGATTACTCCTGCTGGGGGTGTTTGATTTTTCTTGGGACTCCAGTTCTGATGTCGGTCGGAGTCGTAGTCCTCGTCTTCGTTTCTTTCCTACTCCCTTCTACCCCTGGTAGAGGGTATCTACAGGTACCGACGTAGCTGACCCTACTTGATCAAGGACTCGATGTACTTCCTGAGTTGGAAGCAGTCCTCAGTGTCACGGCTGTGGTCCCGATAGAATTGACAGAATTTCTTCATATTCTTTTTGTTGTCCGAGGTTATGACCTTCGGACGCTGAATTTGAGCTCACTGCCTCTACATGGCCATTCGGATCTTCATCCTCATAGTATTCAAGGGAGTAAAAGTCAATGGCTTTTTCCCTCTTTGTTTCTGAGGTCGACTCCCTGACTCTGTTGGATACTGAAGGTGTTGGCTTGGCCCTTCGGGGCGAATGCGGTCGGGCTTTGGACCTCCCATCCTCAGCTCTTCTACAGTCATGTGCTGCTCGGCCCTTTCGTAGAACTCGTTGAGGGTATTTGAGGGGCCCTTCAACAACTCGTAAAACAGTTGTGAGTTTCGCCAAAGTCCCCATGTCATTGCGGGGATGCATATTTCGGGCCAAAAGTCTGGCACGCTTAGGGCTTCTCGGTTGAACCTTTCGACATAGCCATGAATGGTCTCTCCATTCCTTTGTGCTATGTCAAACATCTAAACTGGTATTTTCACCGTCGGCCTGCTACCGATGAATTGTTATGTAAATGCGATGGACAACTCTTAGAATCCCATGATGGTTCCGGGGGCCAACGAGTTGTACCACACCATCGCTAGTCCAGAGAAGGTGACCTTAAAACATTTGCACAACGTGGGGTCATCGGCACCATCTAGCACCATGCTACGCCTGTATTTGCTCAGGTGGGCCTGGGGGTCACTATGCCCATCATACGTCTTTAGGTGAGGTAGCCGGAAGTCGCTGGGCATAGGTGCCTCAACTATTGTTTGGACGAACTGGGATTCTTCACTTGTGAAGGTCTCCGACAACCTTGACCAAACAGGTTTCCGGGAAACCTGCCTTTCCACCTTGTCTAACCTTTCAAGGATTTCCTCCATGAGCGAGGTGGTACTGGCCTCTTCCCGTTGCCTGAGAGTCTCCGGCGGCGGGGAGCGACGTCTCCTCTTTGGGGCGTAACTTCACCGGTGAGGAGATAGTGACCTCTTGTACGGCGATGGGCTCCCTCGGTGAGAGGTTCTAGGCCCTTTTGATGCCGTTTCTTCAACATGATGCCCTCGGTTGAGGATTCATCGTGGAAGTCTCTACTGCTTGAACTCTGGTGGGCTGGCTTGTGGCTCCTCTCTCGGCGAGGGGCCTCTTCAAACGGAAGGTGGTTGGGACCACCTCTGGTCAAGTTGCTGCAACATTTTCGCCATGATGGAATGTCGGAAATCCCTTAGGAAGCCCATGGTAATGGTCAGAGGACGTTCGTCCTCCAGCAAAAAGGTCCCAGCAGCTAGCTGCTCGGTTGCCGGTTAAGTCTCTGGCGTGGATGGGGACCTTAGGAGTCCCTTATCCTTAGAATGTTATGTCTCAATGATGGCCACCTGAGAGTGCGTTCCCACAGACGGTGCTAAATGATGCCCGACGGCATTTTCATTATGTGACATGGTGTAGCTGCCAACGGGACCTCCGGTATTAAGGTGTTTCTAAAGAGGCTTCCAGTGAAGAAGGTGCGTTGGAGAGGCGCTTCCAATGAGGATGTAGCTGCAAGACTCAGTAAAAAGAGGTTTGAGACTCCCCAGAGTGTGATTCCGGGGAAGGAGCCTCTGACGCTCAAGACAGCCTTTTTAGGATAAAAGTAAGAAGGAATGAAGAACAGATAATGGCTAGAGTTTCCTCTTTCTTACGTGTCACCCTTTTGGGCCAAGGTTCTCCATAGGTATTTATAGGAGGTCCCTAGGAGGAGCCCTCCTGCTACAGCTTGTCCCAGATCACGACACATGGCCGGCCATATTTGATCCGTACGTTCGGGGAAAGGTGCCGCCAGCTGGCTGTAGCCGTTCTAACCGAAGGTCAGGGCCGTGCGGGTGGGCTATGTGTTAGAGGCGTGTGCGACGTCCTCTATGTCAGAGGCTCCTAACTATTTTTGTCTTATCCAACTGAGAACTCCCCCGGCGATGGACTCTGTTCCAGGAGTAAGACCCCTTCAACAACGAGCCTCCTTCGCTCTGACTTTGCTCTCCGAGGGCCATGAAGGGAGGCTCCTCGGCCATGTGGAGGACCTTCAGAGGATGCCATATTCTTCCAAGAGTAGGGAGATGATACCCGAGATCTCCAGACAACTTGACCGAGGACAGCATATCATGCCAATCTGAGGCTGGTGGCGTCATTAGCTGAGGGTGGTGAGGATCCCATCTATCCTGAGGTGGGTCAGATGTACTCCCGAGGATGGTACCTTGTCAGTTGTCCTTAGAGGCTATCCGAGCGTGATAGCCATTTGGCTAGCATCTGGTTCGGCAACAAGTCCTGGCAAAGTACCCCGACCTCGACCTCACTTTTCTTGCTACTTTGGACATTCCCGAAGGGCCTCGCTGGGCCTAGTCAAAGATAGATAATCTTAATCTTCCTTTAGCTCCTCCTTCTGCGCCGAAGGTTGTGACAAAGGAGGTTGGTGATAGAGTAGCTCGAGATGACGAGGTCCCTTGGGCATCCAGGTTTTCACCTTTTCTTTTTCTTTGTAATCTTCTTCTTGTAAGCTCCATCTTATTGTACGAAGGCACAAAATTAATAAAACTCCTTGTTTCCTCCAAAATTTGGCTAAGTGTCAAGACAAGTTTCTTCTTAAATGATCTTCGGTTCGAAGGGTTAGTTTGACCATTTTTGGTATAGGACCCTCGAGAAGATCACTTTCGTGCTTATTATCAACCATTTTCGGCATAGCATCAGTTTCGGCGAATATCTTTTGGAAAAGCTTTGCCTATTTTTATCAGCCATCTTCGGTTGACGTACCTTCGAAGAAAATGTGTCACTTTCGTAGGTAGATACTTGCACCTTGTTCGGTTAGATTCCTCAGGTGGGACTATTTTCCCTAGAAAATTTTTCTATACTTAGAAAAATTTCAAAGTGTAGAATTTCTTCAAAGCATCTGAATGCCATGTATTTTTTTAGTTCTCCACGTTCGGTATTGCCGAGCTTATAGACTCCTTGCCAAACCTCATCAAGGACTAAATAAGGGCCTTCCTAATTTGCCTGAAGTACTCTGTGAGATGGTCTTCGGGGCTCAAATTCAGCCTTTCGGAGGACAAGGTCCCCTTTCCTGATTCCTTTTCGTCTAACATGCAAGTTCACAGCTATAACTACCCTTTGCTGAAAAGCTTTTCTTCTAAGCTCAACCATTTCGCTATGTTCGTCAATTAGGTTGAGCTTGGTTCTCAACCTAATGTTGTTCCCTTCTTCATCGAACATTTGTACCCTTATTGATGGCTGAACTACTTCAATAGGAATGATGGCCTCCCTGCCGAATACGCGTGAGAAAGGTGTCTCACCTGTGGCCCTTCGGGGGGTTGTCTGATAGCTTTATAGCACACTAGGAAGTACTCCTGGGCATTTCCCTTTTGTTTCTTTCAATCTCTTTTTCAAACCATCCTTTATGGTTCTGTTGGACACCTCTACCTGTCCATTGCTCTGAGGATGAGCTAGCGGGGCGAATTGCATTTTTATGCTAAGGTCGGTGGCAAAATCTTGGAATCCTTTATCAATAAACTGGGAACCATTGTCGGCCACTATCACCTTTGGTATGCCGAATTTGCATACGATGTTCTTCCAGATGAATTTTTGTATCTCCTTCGCTGAAATGGTTGCCAGGGGCTCTGCCTCGATACATTTAGTGAAGTAATCTACTACAACTACACAGAACTTCACTCCTCCGGGTGCCATTGGGAGAGGCCCGATGAGATCAATTCCCCACACAGCGAAAGGGCAAGGGTTAGCTGAGGTTATCATTTCTGAGGGTAACCTCTGGATGTTTCCATGTTATTGGCAATTGTCACATTTCTAGACAAATTGCCTTGCGTCCTTCCTCAGAGTGGGCCAGAAGTATACTTGGTGGAGTAGCACTCCTGCCAGAGCGTCAGTTCCTATGTGAGAACCACAGGCCCCCTCATGGACTTCTTTAAGGACCGTCTATACATCCTCTTCACTGACACACCATTGGAGTGGGCTCGCACACCCTTGTCGGTATAGCTCTTCTCCAATGAGGAAATATTGTCCGGATTGCCTTCACACTTTCACTGCTTCATGAGAGTCTTCGGGAAGCTCCGAAGTCATAAGATACATTTTGATGGGATCTTTCCATCCTTTCTCCGAAGTTACTATGCTCATTACAGATATGCTTGGCTGGCTTAGCACTTTAGTGGACTTTTTTGACTTGGCCAAGATATCTACTTCAGTATTATTTCGACGAGGCACGTTCACGATGTGTACCGCAACTCTTATATGAGCTTTGTCGCAAGGTCATGATACGTTGCCAAGGTTGAGTCCTTCGCACCATAGTCCCCTGCCATCTGTCGGACCACAAGCTGAGAATCGCTATGGGCCTTTAGGTTTCTCACACCAACTCTTCTGGTAAGGCACAAACTTGCTATGAGGGCTTCATATTTTTCCATGTTGTTGGTGACGTTAAACACGAATTTGATGGCTTTCGTGGCTTCCATACCTTCGGGACCACAGAGAATTACTCTAGCTCCTTGATGTTTGAAACTGGAGGCCCCGTCAACAAATAGAGTCCACTCAGGTTGATTCTTACCAAGGTTAGGTTGACTATCTTCGGCAATGGGTACTTTGGCGATAAAGTCTGCCAATGCCTGTGCTTTTATTGCCTTCCTTAGCTCGTAGGTGATATCATACTCACCAAGCTCAATGCACCACTTCAATAGCCTTCTCGAATGGTCTATTTTCTTCATGATATCCTGAAGATGTAAGTTACTTCGGACGATAACGGGGTGCCCTTGGAAATAGGGTTGCAACCTTCTGCTTGCAAGTACTGGGGCAATAATAGTTTTTTGTAGCAAAGGGTACCTGAACTTTGGCACCATATAGAGACTTGCTCACGTAATATACCAACCATTGTTTTGCCCCCTCTTCCTTCACCAGGACTGAACTTACTGCTTTTTCAGTGACAGCAAGGTAGAGTATGAGGTGTTCTCCTTCCCGTGGCTACTGAAGTGTCGGTTGACGAGTTAGGTAGACTTTAAGCTCTTCCCAGGCCTTTTGGCAGTCTTCATTCCAAAGGTGCACCTTGGTTCTGAGGTCGCCCCCACTTTTTTCTGCTTTAGTGAAGACCTTGAAGAATGGTCAGCAGTGATCCCCATATCTGGAGATGAATCTGCTGAGGGACGTGATTCTTCCCGTGAGTCTTTGCACGTCTTTGGTCGTGTTGGGCATTCGGAATCCTAACAAGGCCTTGACCTTTTTCAGATTAGCATCGATACGTCTCTCTGACGCCATAAATCCGAGAAACTTACCACCATTCACCCTAAACACGTATTTTTTTATGTTGAGACGAATTTTGATTGTCCTCAGCTGGTGGAATGTCTCTCCTAATTCCATGCTGTGACTATTAGGTAGTTTGCTCTTAACTATCATATCATCGATGTAGACTTCCATGTTTCTCCCAATTTGTGAAGCAAAGACCCTGTTCATCAACTTATGGTATGTGGCCCCTACATTACTAAGCCCGAAGGGCATTCTAATGTACCAGTATGTACCAGCTTTGGTGATGAAGGCAGTTTTTTCCTCGTCTTCGGGGTCCATCCTGATTTGATGGTACCTGCTAAATGTGTCAAGGAAGCTGAGGAGACCGTATTCGGCGGTTGAGTCCACCAACTGGTCTATTGGGGGCAAAGGGTATGAATCCTTAGGGCAAGCATCATTCACATTTAAGAAGTCAATGGACAATCGGAGTTTGTCACTCCCTTCTTTTGTGGCGATGGCCACATTACTAAGCCATTCAGGATATTTAACTTCCCTTATTACGTCTGCCTCCAACAACCTTTGGATCTCGGACTTAACGAAGTTGTTCTTGTGTGCCACAAGGCTATTTTTTTTTTGGTGAACAGGCTTCGTGTCAAGGCGTATTTTAAGACTATGCTAGATTATGTGAGGGTCTACCCCGGGCATATCCTTCGGTGAGTAGGCAAATAGATCTTTGTTCATTAGAAGGAAAGATACAATGTTTTGCTTGTCACCTTCGGCCAGAAGTTTCCCTATGCGGGTATTTCGGCCCTGGACAAGCTCCATATTCTAAGTTTAAATTTTTTGTAAGTCGCTTCTCTCTCCTTCTGCAGCTTCTTCGATTGCTGTGCCCTTCTCTCCCGAGGTCTGTGTGTGCACCTTTACCAGGCTTTACCTCACCTTCACAAAGACCTTCCAGACTTTAGCTTGATCAATGAATATTTCCGCGTCCCTATCCTTTGTCCCGAAGGTGACCATCAAATACTTTACATCTAGTCGGATGTGAAAGTTCCCTTGAGTTCGCCTTCCAAGGATGGCATTATATGAAGAGGCGACATCGATGATGATTAACTTGGTTATGGCAAAGGTCAAGAACTCTCCATTGTTTTGGACCAAAGTTCTCTTTAGCATTAGAGGTAGGTCGATCCACCCAAGGACAGGGACTTTGGAAGGACCTACCCCGAAGGTGAGGGATGTAATAGGTTTGAGGTCAGTCTTTGCGATGCCCAAGCTTGGCAATAGATGGGAGAATAATACATCGGCATAGCACCCATCATCCAGGAGCACCCTCTTTACATCCCAGCTCCCAATCCGTGCCATGATAAGAAGCGGGTCATTGTGTGGAAACACTATGGTAAACCCATCTTTTTGAACAAGCTTGTTCGATGGGTTGTTGAATTCCATCACCGAGATCTCCCTAGCTTTCCTTTTCCTTTTTGCTAAGGGCAACCCCATGGTGATCATCTGGATTACTCCTGTGGAGGGTGGGGGATTTTTCTTGGGACTTCGGTTCTGACGTCAGTCAGAGTCATAGTCCTTATCTTCCTTTCTTTCCTCCTCCCTCCTTCCCCTGGGAAAGGGTATCCACAGGTACACACGTAACTGGCTCTACTTGATTAGAGACTCGATGTACTTCCTGAGTTGGAAGCAGTCCTCAGCGTCATGGCCATGGTCCCGATGAAATTGGCAAAATTTCATCATATTCTTTTTGTTGTCCGAGGTCATGACCTTCAGACGTTGAATTTGAGCTCCCTGCCTTTCCATGGCCATTAGGATGTTCATCCTCATGGTATTCAAGGGAGTAAAAGTCAATGGCTTTTTCCTTTTCTATTTCTGAGGTCGACCCCTTAACTTTGTTGGGTAGCAAGGTCGTTGGCTTGGCCCTTCGGGGCGAACGTGGTCGGGCTTTGGACCTCCCATCCTCAGCTCTTCAACAGTCATGTGCTGCTCGGCCCTTCAGCAGAGCTCACCAAGGATGTCTGGGGGGTCCTTCGAGAACTCATAGAACAGTTGTGAGTCTCGCCAAATTCCCCGTATCATGGCAAGGATGCGTATTCTGGGCTAAAAGTTTGGCACGCTCAGGGCCTCTTGGTTAAACCCTTTGACATAGTTGCGAATGGTCTATCGATTCCTTTGCACTATGTCGAACATCTAAACAGGCATCTTCGCCATCGGCCTACTGCTAATGAACTGCTGCGTGAACACTGTGGACAGCTCTTGGAATCCCATGATGGTTCTAGGGGCCAATGAGTTATACCACGCTGTAGCCGAGCCGAAGAGGGTGACCTCAAAATATTTTCAGAGTGTGGTACCATTGGCACCGTGTAACACCATGCTATGCCTGTATTTGGTCAGGTGGGCCTGGGGGTCACTACGCCCATCATACATCTCTAGGCGAGGTACTTGGAAGTCACTGGGCATGGGTGCCTCAACTATTTCTCGGACGAATGGGGATTCTTCACCTGTGAAGGTCTCTAACAACCTCAACCAAACAGGCTTCTTGGAAACCTACCTTTACACCTTGTCTAACCTCTCAAGGATTTTCTTCATGAGGGCGGTGGTATTGTCCTCTTCCCATTGCTTGGGAGTCTCCGGCAGCGGGGAGCGACGTTTCCTTTTGCGGGAGTAACTTCACCGGTGAGGGGACGGTGACCTCTTGTACGGCAACAGGCTCCTTCGGTGAGAGGCTCTAGGACCTTTTGATGCTGTTTCTTCAACATGATTCGCTCTGAGGGGGTTGTCCTCGGTTAAGGATTCATCGTGGAAGTCTCCGCTGCTTGAACTCCGGTGGGTAGGCTTGGGGCTCCACTCTCGATGGGCGGCCGGCGATGTGGCTCTTCGGACCGAAGGTGGTTGAGACCACCTCTGGTCAAGTTGCTGCATCATTTTTGCCACTATGGAACGCTAAAAATCCCTTAGGAAGCCCACGGTAATGATGGGAGGACGTTCGTGCTCCGGTAAAGAGGTCCTGGTAATTGGCTACTCGGTAGCCGGTTGAGTCTCTGGTGCGGATGGGGACTTCAAGAGTCCCTTATCCTTAGAATGTTGAGTCTCAACGACGGTTACCTGAGAGTGGGTTGCCACAGACGGCGCCAAATGATACATGGCGGCATCTTCATTATGTGATAGGGTATAGCTGTAAACGGGACCTCCGTTATGAAGGTGTTTGTACAAAGTTCTCCAGTGAAGAAGCTGCCAAAGAGAGGGGCTTTTGAAAAGGATGTGGCTGCAAGACTCAGTAAAACAGAGGTTAGAGACTCCCCAGAATGTGATTCCGGGGGAGGAGCCTCCGATGCTCAGGTTAGTCTTTTGAGGATGAAAGTAAGAAGGAGTGAAGAGCAGATGATGGCTAGAGTTCCCTCCCTCTTACTTGTTGTCTTGTATTTTTCTTATGCTTACCAAGGTTCTCCACAGGTATTTATAGGACGTTCCTAGGAGGAGGCCTCCTACTACAGCTTGTCCCAAATCACGACACGTGGTTGGGCAGATTTGATCCGTACGTTCGGGGACAGGCGCCCCCAGATGACTGTAGGCGTTCTGACCGAAGGTCAGAGCCATGTGGGAGGGTTGTGTGTCAGAGGCGTGTGCGAGGTCCTCTATGTCAGAGGCTCCTAACCATTTTTGCCTTTTCTAGTTGAGAACTCCTTCGGCGATGGACTCTCTTCGAGGAGTGAGACCCCTTTGATAGGTGAGCCTCCTTCAGTGAAACTTTGCTCTCCGAGGGCCATGGAGGGAGGCTCCTCGGTAGTGTGGAGGACCTTCAGAGGATGCCATATTCTTCTGAGAGTGGGGAGATGATCCCCGAGGTCTCCAGAGAAACCCATTATTATGCCCGAAATTAAAGCCTAATTGGATTAGGGCATTGAAACAGATTAGGCTTAAAAGTTGAGTCTCACCATAAATACAACTTTTAGTGAGTCTTACTAAAAGTTGAGGCTTAAAAGCTTCTTGCCCTAGCCTCCCTAAAGGACAGCCGCACTATTCTCTTGCAATTCCATGGAGGATGCAAGATAGCACTGTGAAAGCAAAAGAAACGCATCTGCCGGGATATGGTGGAAGCGTGGTGATCCCAAGAGGCTCGTGTGGATACCATAGAGAGCTTGGACACGTCAACTGTTTAGGTTTTGTGATTCGACTCTACAATTGGATGAGAGATCTCAACCGAAAATTAGGTATGAACATTTTTGAACACCCGGTTTACCCCGTTCCACTTGGATCCTTGAGGGTTTCGGTTAAATTCCGCTATGCTTGTTTGGCTCCCAAAACCGAACAAAAACACCCTCCTAGGAGATGCATTTTGCCTCCTTTGATCTTTAGGCAGCTTATGTGCATGCCTTCCCCCTAGGTTAGGCATATTACCCTTATTGGTGGCATAGGTATCTGTCCTCCAGGCCCTTTAGGGTTGTACCTCCCAGGCATCCTCCTATCATCCCCTCTTTTAGGACAGTCTTTCACCTAGGGATCTGGGTCTTTACACTTGTGGCATCCACTGGTAAGCTTGAAGCATGGGTTGTTGCAATGAAATTTTCCACAAGTAGGATACTGAGGACCATATTCTTGTGGCCTTTTATCTTTCTTGCTTCCTTTCCTTCCCCCACTTAGAGCAAGTTCCTCTCTAGGCCTCTTCTAGTGCACCTTTTGTGATCCACTTCCACTCCCTGGGCCACTTCTTGTTTGCTCCTTAAACTACTGCTTAAGTGCTATAGCACTCTATACTACTTTGTAGTAGTATCTGGCTCCCACAGCTCTAAGTATCTATCTCAGCTTAGGCCATAAGCCTCTTAAGAACCTTTTTGTGCTTAGCTCTTCCTGTCCATCATACTAAGGAGCATATCTTATCAAGCTATTGAATTTCTACTCATACTACATCAAACTGAAGTCTTCTTGCTCTAACTGGTCAAATTCTGTTGGTGTTGTGCCCAAAAATCCAATCATGAGATGATTGTATTTTTGCACATTGAGTCATGATATTTTATTAAGGCATTAATCCAGCAATTATGTTTGTTGTTTTGTTCCTGCGTAACTTAACAAACATATTTGTAACCCTAGAATAATGATATTCTCAAACTTCCCTCGTCTAGTATTAGTGTGGAGCGGGTTGCAATAGTACATAACGACTAGCATATGTGGAGACTAATATGAGATATGTAGTCTACATATGGGTACAAGTTGGAGAACTTGTGTACTGGACCGACCCATCATGAGAACACTACATGGATCGTTATGTGAGTGTCATAAGTGATTCTCATAGTGATCATGGTATATGTAGTCCTTTGACCTAAGATCATCAAGGTTCCCTACATGTGAGTCACATACTTTGATACTTTCCTTTGTTGCTCGTAACTGAGTGAACTTGAAGGAGGTCATTGGGTATGCCGCATATCATGCGAAGGGATTTGTATGATCAAGATGGGATTTGTCCCTCTTATGTAACGGGAGTGATATCTTCGACCCCCTTGATAGAGTGAGACTTAGAAAATGCATGGCCATGCTCAGATGAGTTGATATACGATATCAATGTCATCAGTTTAAGTTGGTCTACTCGATAATCAAGAAACCAAAGATTGGGCTATACGAGAGTGACATATTCCATGTCTCGTGCTTAGTCTTGATATCTTGGACAAAGGGACAATGGCATATATCAATGATGATCATAAAGGTTTAGTCGGATCACCGACAATCTTGTCACTTGGGTAGCAATGATGTGTTGCTATACACCGCTCATTGCTTATGATCATAAATGTGATTTATGATTATTGCCAACATGGTCAGAGCATATTGGGTCGTACACATAGAGCTATTTGTATCATTAGAGGGGATGGGCTAATTGTTTGTGTTATGGTTTCATAATAATTTTGTATTCATAATGGGCCAAAGAGTTGAGCCACTATTAAGCCCGAAATTGAAGCCAAATTTGATTAGGGCTTTGAAACCCATTAGGCCTAGAAGTTGAGTCTCACTATAAATACAACTTTTAGCAAGAAATTCATTGCATCTTACCCTAGCCACCCAAAAGGACGGCCGCACTCTTCTCTTGCAATTCCTTGAGGGACGCAAGCTAGCATTGCAAAAGCAAGAGAAACGCATCTACTAGGACGTGGTGGAAGCGTGGTGATCTTGACAGGCTCATGTGGATACCATAGAGAGCTGGAACACGTCAACTGTTCAGGTTTTGTGATTCGACTCTACAGTTGGGTGAGAGATCTCAATCGTAAATTAGGTGTGAAAATTTTTGAACACCTGGTTTACCCTGTTTCACTTGGATCCTGGAGGGTTTTGGTTAAATTCCACTGCACTTGTTTGGCTCTCAAAACCCAACAAATTCCACTTAGTTCTAATCCTTCAGGGCCTCACTCACATACTACTGTTGGAACACTTGGAGGAACTCAGCACATCTCATAGACCTCATCCTTGCAGGTGGTCCCCTCTAGTTCTTGTCCTGATAAGTTCTCTATACAACTCTCCACCAGAGCTTTGCATTCCCTTCCAACCTGAAAGTGGCTAGAAGGACTTTCTGGGTAGCGGATACATCCATCCTTTCAAATATTTTCTCCACTTGGTATACCCAAAATTCAGCTTCTTCAAGGTCATAGCCACCCTTAAAAATAAGAGGTTTCAAAGCCAGGAATCCTTCCAACTGGCCCTCCCTTAATCCACCTATTCTTGGTCTTTCTTCACTAGCTCCTGTGTTTTGGGTTCCACCCCTGGGTGGCCCTCCTCCTCAGGCCATAGTTTTAGTATGAGGCTTATTCTTTCTTGGATACATGAAAGTGTCTAACTCCTCCACCTCTGGACTATCTTCTACCTTAGCTTTAGGCTTCTACCTCATTTCTGACCTCATTCTCCTAGCCCTTGGGTGTCTTCTATCTTCATCACCCTCATATTCATCTCAGTTCCCTCCATTCTTGGTTGCTTGGTCATAGTTCACTGGTTCTTTACCAGGCCTTCTTCCCCTTCTTTCTTCACCTTCCATGTTCTTTCCTGCTCTTGTTTGTTCTGGATGTTCCTGTGCTTGTGCTTGTCCTCTAGCCAAGGCTTGCATACCTACCACCAATTGGGCTACTGTGGCTAGTAATATTTCCATCATCTATTCCTTTCTTTCCTGCCTACCCCTACTAGGTCCATGTACATTTACCCTAGCATTAGGCTCTTTAGCCAAATCAGGCTCTAAGGCCTCTGGTTGCCTTTCAGGCTCAGCTGTATCTAATCCATCTCTAGGATATGTTGCTCTACTTTCTTTTTGTTCAAGGAATTCTCTTTCCATACCTTGAGTTCTCATCCTACACTCAAGATGCATTTATGCACATATGCTTAATAAGTACAAGTCTATTTAATCCTAAGTGGGAACAAGTCTAGACAAGACCTTATAGCTTAACCAAAGCTATAAACCAAAGCTTTGATACCAACAAAGCCTATCACACCCCACATAGGCCCCAACCTATGCACCTATAGTGCTACTCAACTGTACTACCAAAACACTAACACTTATGTACAACTTTTACACCTACAGAAATTTACAAGTACCATTATGGCTCAGCCATGTTCTTTATTCTCACTCAAAAGTTATACTCTCAAGGCTAAGGCCAAGGAGGTGCCCCAGGAGGCTAATCAAGTAGGTTTTAGGTCATTACTTGCATTACAAGGCAAGGCTTCATAGCTTACTTGCAACACAAGGCAAGACTTATATACTGTCATGGTTAAGTGTTTTGGGTGTGTGCTCATCAAGTGTGGCATTTCAATGCATGACAAGCAAGAAGCCCATATCCATTCAAATTGTGAAAACATAAGTTTCTCATGTCATATGTGTTAGTGTTATGCCCACAAGGCCAATCATGAGATGATTGTATTTTTTGCACATTGAGTCATGATATTTTATTAAGGCATTAATCCTGCAATTATGTTTGTTGTTTTGTTTCTGCGTAACTTAACAAACATAATTGTAACCCTAGAATAATGATATTCTCAAACGTCCCTAGTCTAGTATTATTGTGGAGTGGGTTGCAATAATACATAACGACTAGCATATGTGGAGACTAATATGAGATATGTAGTCTGCATATGGGTACAAGTTGGAGAACTTGTGTACTGGACTGACCCACCATGAGAACACTACATGGATCGTTATATGAGTGTCATAAGTGATTCTCATAGTGATCATGGTATATGTAGTCCTTTGACCAAAGATCATCAAGGTTCCCTACATATGGTCACATACTTTGATACTTTCCTTTGTTGCTCATAATTGAGTGAACTTGAAGGAGGTCATTGGGTATGTCACATATCATGCGGAGGGATTTGTATTATCAAGATGGGATTTGTCCCTCCTATGTAACGGGAGTGATATCTTCGGGCCCCTTGATAGAGTAAGACTTAGAAAAATGCATGGCCAAGCTCGGAAGAGTTGATATATGATATCAATGTCATCAGTTTAAATTGGTCTACTCAGTAATCAAGAAACCAAAGATTGGGCTATACGAGAGTGACACACAGTCCATGTCTCTTGCTTAGTCTTGATATATTGGACAAAGGGACAATGGCATATATCGGTGATGATCATAAAGGTTTAGTTGAATCATCGACAATGTTGTCACTTGGGTAGCAATGATGTGTTGCTAGACACCGCTCATTGCTTATGATCATAAATGTGATTTATGATCATTGCCAACGTGGTAAGAGCCTATTGGGTCACACACATAGAGCTATTTGGATCATTAGAGTGCATGGGCTAATAATTTGGGTTTTGGTTTCACAATAATTTCATATGAATAATGGGCCCAAAAGTTGAGCCATTATTATGCCCAAAATTAAAGCCTAATTGGATTAGGGCTTTGAAACCCATTAGGCCTGGAAGTTGAGTCTCACTATAAATACAACTTCTAGTGAGAAATTCGCAAGTCTCCTTGCCCTAGCCTTCCAAAAAGGACAGTCGCACTCTTCTCTTGCAATTCCTTGGAGGACGCAAGCTAGCACTGCGAGCGCAGGAGAAACGTATCTACCGGGACATGGTGGAAGTTTGGTGATCCCGAGAGGCTCGTGTGGATACCATAGAGAGCTTGAACATGTCAACTGTTCAAGTTTTGTGATTCGACTATACAGTTGAGTGAGAGATCTCAACCAAAAATTAGGTATGAAAATTTCCGAACACTCGGTTTACCCTGTTTCACTTTGATCTTGGAGGGTTTCGGTTAAATTCCGCTGCGCTATTTGGCTCCCAAAACCCAACAATATGCACATCCGGCACAACAATATCCAAAAGAGGTCTGTATATTATGGTGAAATCAACAAGTACTCATAATATAAAGTTGGCATTCCATGCATAACACTTACACAAAAGTTTCATAAGTTATTGAAGACTATGTACACAAAAAAACCTCTACACTAGTGCTTACAAACTTGGAATGCTACCAATAGCACTCAAACTACCAAAAGGTCATAGTTATGCATTACATATCCAAGTTCTACATAATACCTGAGAGCCACCTTAATGCTATTCTATAATACCAAAGTTTGTAGGAAGATTCCTACAAGTAAGCCCATGCTCATAAGAACAAACCACATAACTAGAGCCCGTGAGCACACATCCATAGTCCTAGACTTCTCCTACAAATCTACACAACCCTATGAAAGTCAAACACATGACTTCAGGCAATAACATAAGACTTGCAGTATGTACACATAAAGCGAAGCTCTCGGTATAGAACATACCTTGGAAAAATTGAGCAATAACATAGCACACAAGCAACTAATCAAGCTCAAAAATTTTTCCAAAAATGTACATATAAATGGGGCATGAGTTTTCAATACTCAATAAGGATAACACTATAGCTCAATAGAACTTATTTAGTTAAGCCAAAGCTTAACCTCCCATTTCCAAACTTTACTTGCAAACAAAGACAAGAAAACACCAAAACAACACATACCATAGCATATACACATAACATCTACTTCTAATAAGGTTAGCAAGCACAAACAACACAACAAAGTAGACAACTCACACACCACACACAATGTCCTTTCTTAGCCGAAGCCAACTAGCAAGTACCCAAGTAATTTCCATCAAGCTTCACCATTCTAACACCCATTCCACTAGAGCTCTAAGTTAAACTATAGGTTCGCCTACCTATAATGAACTTTAGTACTTGCCATTAGTAACTAGCTAGTTACCGTATCACATAAACCCGAAGGTATAACATATCCCCCTATAGCATTCTAAGATCATATAGCTCAATCTACCATCACTTGGGATAGCCAAAGGGCTATCGCCTCTCTCACTACATACTTCATGCCAAAAGCGTGGCCAGGAAACCTGGCGTCATCCGAAGGAAGCGCTAACACTGACCTCGGAAGGGGCGAAGTTAAACGCATTGAACTCAGAACTTTGGATAGAACGTCAGGAATTTCAAAGATGTTACCGGCTCCCCCGGCGGACCAACGGATCGTCTTGGGGGTTAAAGAACCAGCTGTTGCAAGCAGGAGAGACTCTCCCCGAAGGCGGAACCCCTGAACCAAGGAAATCCCCGAACTACAGGCATAATTCCCAAAGAAGGGCATCCATACCAAAGGACGGCCCCACCCAGAGAACCTCGGGAGTACAACATGTGCATTTAAGGAGCCTCTGACATGCCGCCCACAGGCGTTACACGCCGCCTCAAATGACGGTTTGACACGCCGACGCCGTACGAGTCTTGTCACAACCTATTTCAGTCCAAGACTCAAGGGGCATATAAACGGCTACTTGTCCCCTACGCCTGAAGGCACAGAAAGCATCTGACCGAACACGTGTCAAGATCTGAACGGGCTGGGCATTCCCATAAATACCAGGAAACAGGTCCTGGAAAAAGATTCGACCCTCTCTCTGGAGAAAACACAAGCAGGCAAGGCCTTCTAACCCCTTAGTGCTCCTCCTCTATCTCCCCTCAGGACATTGATTTGGGCGTCGGAGGCTCCTCCCCGGAAAAATACTCTGGGGACCTCCTAACCCTTTTTTCTGAGCATTTTAGGCATGCTTCTCTAGGAAACCTTTGCTCCAAATGTTCTTCCCTTCAGGAAGTCCCTCCCGAAGTCATAATGTCACCCGACGAAGATGCCGCTGGGTATCATTTGGCGCCGTCTGTGGGAACTCATTCTCAGGTTGCCGTCGGGAACCCTTCCAGGGACTTCCTCACCTGAGGAAGAGCGTCCTCTAGTCATAACTATGAGTTTTTTGTGTTACTTTCAACGCTCTGTTGTGGCTGAAATGACACAGCAAATAGACCAAAGGTGGCCCCAACCAACTTAGGGCCAAAGGCCTCCCTCGCCAGCGCGCCCCCTAAACCAACCTACCGCAGTTTAGGAAGCGGGGATCCGCGTGAGGAGTCTTTGATGGAAAACATGCTGCTCGGGACACGACCTACGGGACAAATTGGGTCCAAGCGACCTAAAGTCCCGCGCCAAAGGAGCTCATCACCTGAGGCGAAGTCCCCATCCCCTCGGCGTCGGAGTCACTCCCGAAGAGACGCCGACAATCTCCCTTCCCAGAAGCCTACAAGCATCAGGAGGAAGAGCCTAGTGCCACGTTCCTTATGGAGAAGATATTAGCATGGTTGGAAAGAGTGGAAAAACAGGTAGCTCGCAAACCGGTCTGGGCAAGGTTGTCTGAAACTTTCTGTGCGAATGAGTCGCCATTCACCCGAGCAGTAGTTTGGCCAGCAATGCCAGGTGACTTCCAGGTGCATCGGCTGGAAACCTATGATGGCCAAACTGATCCACAGGCCCATCTAACAAAATACAAGCGCAGCATGATGATGCACGGTGCTGATGACGCTACCTTGTGCAAATGCTTTGACGTCACCCTCACAGGACCAGCAACAGCATGGTACAATTCGTTGGCTCTAGGAACCATCAGGGAGTTCCAGGAGTTATCTACGGCCTTTACACAGCAATTCATTGGAAGTCAGCACACGGCGAAGATGCCTGTCCATATGTTTGACATAGCGCAGAAGAACGGAGAAACCATCTGCGACTATGTCGAAAGGTTTAACAGAGAAGCCTTAAGTGTTCCAGACTTCCGCCCCGAAATACGCATTCTCGCCATGACACGGGGCCTTCGGAGGGACTCACAGCTGTTCTATGAATTTTCCAAGGATTCTCCGGACATGCTTGGCAAATTCTACCGAAGGGCCGAGCAGCACATGACGGCCAAAAAACTAAGGATGGGTGGACCGAAGTCCGATCACATCCGCGCCGAAGGGTCTAGCCAGCAAATGCGGTATTCAACTGACCAGGCAGGACGACCTCGAAGAATTAGGGGAAGGAAACCCCTAACCTTCACACCCCTGAACACCACGAGGACCAACATCCTCATGACAATGGAAAGACAAGGGACCCAGATTCAGCGGCCAAGGGCCATGACCGCTGATAATAAAAAGAACATGAAGAAGTTGTGCCAGTTTTACCGCGACCAAGGCCACGACATCGAAGACTATTTTCAATTGAAAAAATACATAGAGTCGCTGATAAAACAAGGCCAACTTCAGCGATATCTGCGAATGCCTTCCCCGAAAGGGAGAAAAGAGGAAGAAGGAAAGGTAGATGATGAGGACTACGACTCCGACAGACGGAGGAATAGAAGTCCGAAGAGGCGTCCTCCACCTCTGGCGGGAATAATACAAACAATTGCGACAGGACTCCCATCCTCAGAAAGAAAGAGGAAGGCCAGAGAAATATCAGTGATGGAATATCATAGTCCGATGAAAAAGCTGGCCCGCAAGGATGGTTCCACTATCATCTTCCCCCATGGCGATCCGCTTTTGGTCATGGCGAGGATAGAAAACTGGGACGTCAAGAGAGTATTGCTTGACGATGGATCAAACGCTGACGCCCTTTTTTCACATCTGCTGCCAAACTTGGGCATATCCAACAGCAATCTTAAGCCCGTCACTTCGCCTACTTTCGGCGTAGGACCATCCGAGCTACCCGTCATCGGATGGATTGATCTTCCCCTAATGATGAAAGGAACTTCAGTGGACGGGACAGCTGAATTATTCACCTCCACAATGACAAGGTTTATTGTCATGGACGTTCCTTCATCATACAACGCCATCCTTGGGAGGCAAACACCGGGAAATCTGCACATTCGCCCTGATGTAAAATACTTAACTGTCACTTTTGCCACCAAGGATGGAGACACAGAAATCTTCGTTGATCAAGGCGAAGTAAGGAAAGTGTTCATCAAGGCACGAAAAGCTCCAGTAAACAAGTTCGCGCAAACGGTAGAAGCAGAGGCTTTACCACATGGAAAGCCAAAAAAGGGCGATGCAGAAGATCCCGCAAAGGTAAAAATGGAAGAGGTAGAACTTGTCCCAGGCCGAAGTACCCGAATAGGGAAAACCTTGGCCGAAGGAGATGAGAAAAAAACTTGTATCCTTTCTACTGATGAATAAAGACCTGTTTGCCTACACGCCAAAAGATATGCCGAGGGTAGACCCTCGCATAATACAGCATAACCTTACAGTAAGTTCGGAAGCAAAACCTGTCCGGCAAAAGAAACGGGGCATCTTAGTCCATAAAAATAACTTCGTCAAAACTGAAGTCCAGCGCTTACTAGACGCATAAGTAATCAGGGAAGTCAAGTACCCCGAATGGTTGAGCAACGTGGTTATCGCCACAAAAGAAGGGAGCAGTAAGCTCCGAATGTGCATTGACTTCAGAAACTTGAATGATGCTTGCCCAAAAGACTCATACCCTCTCCCACCAATAGACCAATTGGTGGATTCGACTGCCGAATATGGACTCCTAAGTTTCCTAGACGCCTTCAGTGGGTATCACCAAATAAGAATGAACCCCGAAGACGAGGAGAAGACTGCCTTCATCATGGAAGGCGGAGCGTCTTGTTACATCAGGATGCCCTTCGGCCTCAAAAATGCAGGAGCCACCTACCAGAGGTTGATGAGCAAGGTCTTCAGCGACCAAATAGGGAAGATATGGAAGTCTATGTCGAAGACATGATACTCAAGAGCAAACTGCCTACCGACCATGTTGCAGATCTAAAGGAAACTTTCCACCAGCTCAGAACCTTCGGGATCCGCCTTAACCCCAAAAAGTGCATCTTCGGCGTAACCTCGGGAAAATTTCTTGGATACATGGTATCAGAAAGAGGCATTGAGGCTAACCCCGAAAAAATTAAGGCTCTGCTCGAATTCCGAACTCCCGTCACAATAAAGGATGTACAAAGACTCACTAGAAGGATAAGCTCTCTTAGTAGGTTTATTTCCAGATATGGAGACCGGTGTCGAGCATTCTTTAAAGTCCTCACTAAGGCAGCAAAAAAGGAGGGCAACCTCGGAAGTAATGATCATCCTTGGAATGAGGATTGCCAAAAGGCCTAGGAAAAACTCAAAATTTACTTACTCTATCTGCCCACTCTGCGACAACCTCACGAGGGAGAGCCCCTCATGTTATACCTCGCCGTCACAGAAAAAGCAGTAAGCTCGGACATTGTGAAAGAGGAAGGGCCGAAGCAATGACCGGTTTATTATATAAGCAAGTCCTTACACGGCACCGAAGTCAGATATCCCTTGCTACAAAATGCTATATATGCCCTGGTACTGGCAGGGAGAAGGCTACGGCCATATTTTTAGGCTCACCCCATCATCATCCGAAGTAGTCTACCTCTACGGGACGTCATGAGGAAAGTCGATCATTCAGGAAGGCTTTCCAAATGGTGTATAGAGCTTGGCGAACACGACATTACTTATGAACCTCGGAAAGCCATAAAAGCTCAAGCCCTGGCAGACTTTATTGCTGATGTACCCACCACCAAGGACAGCCATATGGATCCCGGCGGAGGTGAGCCAGAATGGACTTTGTATGTCGACGGAGCCTCGGGCTCCGAACACCAGGGAGCTGGGGTAATTATCAGAGGCCCCGAAGGTCTAGAAGTAATGAAAGCCATCAAGTTCGGCTTTAACATCACCAAAAATATGGTTGAGTACGAAGCTCTCATAGCAGGGTTACACCTAGCCAGAAAAATTGGTATAAAAAACTTAAAAGCCCATAGTAATTCCCAGCTGGCAGTTCGACAAACAGCAGGGGACTACGGGGCGAAGGACCCGACCTTGGCAAAATACCATGAACTGGTAGCAAAGCTTATCCGAGAGTTTGACACCATACGAATTGAAAATGTGACTCATCGAGATAATGTTGAGGCAGATTGCTTGGCAAAGTCGAAAACATGCACCGAGGTGCTAAACCACCCGAGCATTGCAGCGCTGAGCATCGTAACTCTGGGGAAAGGCTGGAAAGATCTGATAAAAAGATATCTCGCAACCAGTGCTCTCCCCGAAGACCCCAACGAAGCGGCGAAGGTACGGAGATGTTCTGGTCATTTCTTCCTAATTGGGGAAGAATTATATCGGCAGGGATATGCAAAATCCACTGCAGAGGTGTGTTGGTGAAGAGGATACTGAAATGATCCTTGAAGAAGTTCACGACGTTGCTTGTGGTTTGCACATTGGAACCGACGCTCTAGCAGCAGTAATACTTCGCCAAGGATATTTTTGGCCTACCCTAAGAAAGGACGCTAGGCAGTTCGTCCAGAAGTGTGGTAATTGCCAAAGACACGTGAATATCCAAAGGACACCCTTGGAATTGGTAACTTCGGCTAACTATCCCTGGCCCTTCGCAGTTTGGGGCATAGACCTCATTTGGCCACTCCCGATAGTGCCTGGAGGCGTGAAGTTCTGCGTAGTCGTAGTAGACTATTTCTCTAAATGGGTCGAGGCAGAACCCTTGGTGACTATCTCGGCAAAAGATGTGCAAAAGTTCGTACCGAAGAACATTGTATGCAGATTTGGCATACCGAAGGTACTAGTGGCCGAAAATGGGTCCCAGTTTATAGACAAAGGGTTACAAGAATTTATCAACAACCTCGTAATAAAGATGCACTTCGCCCCAGTAGTTCACCCCCAAGGCAATGGGCAAGTAGAAGTATCTAATAGGACCATAAAAGATGATCTGAAAAAGAGGCTAAGGGAAGCAAAAGGGAAATGGCTAGGATAGCTCCCAAGTGTGTTATGGAGCTACCGACCAACACCCCGAAGAGCCACAGGGGAGACACCTTTTTCATTTGTTTTCGGTACGGAGGCTATCATCCCAATTAAGGTAGTGCAACCATCAGTGCGAGTCCAGGTGTTTGATGAAAGGGGAAATGACCTCGGCCTGAGAACCAAGCTTGACCTTGTCAGTGAACACAGAGAAATAGCCGAGCTGAGAAGAGAAGCTTTTCAGCAAAGAATGGCCGCGGCTATAAACTTGCGAGCCAGGCCAAAGGGAATAAAGGAAGGGGACCTCGTTCTCCGAAAGGCTGAATTTGGACCCCGAAGGCCATCCCACGGGGTACTTTGCGCAAATTGGGACAGTCCTTACCTAGTACTTGCCGAAGTACAAAAAGGAGTTTACAAGCTCGGTGGCGCCCAAGGTATAGAATTAAAAAATACATAGCATTTGGATGCCTTGAAAAAATTCTATGCTTAGGATTTTTGTGGGAAAATTGTATTGTATAAGTACAAAAGACTTAGCCAAATTTCTTTAACATAAAGTGTACAAGTTAGAATTTTGAAAGGGTGACCGTCGTGATAAGCGTGAAAATGATTTTCCGAAGTCTCTTGAGTGAATGTGTTCGGGACAATGGGAAATGGAAAATTCCTAAGTACAAAAGACGTAGCCAAAATTTTTCAAAAGAAAGAAAGAATCTTTATTAAGATAGACCTGCTTACAAAGAAGGAAGCTCGCAAAAAAAGTAAAAGGAAGGAGAAAAAGAAAGAAGCAAAGGACCCTAAGGCAAGCTAAGGAATCTCGGCATCTCGGTAGCCACCAGTTCTTGCGGCCTCATCCACCGCCTTCGACGCCGGAAGAGGGAAGGGCAATTTAAGGTGCTCAATTTTGGACCAAGACCACCGAGGACCTTCAAGGATGTTTAGGGCCTCCAAAAGGAGAGGTCCAGATCTGGGAACCTCTGCAGAACTTGATGCCGAGCGAGGCAAAAGCCGTCTTGAAAACTGACCTTTGTCATCTCTTCGGCTTTTTCCTTCACGACCACTAAAGCGTCAAGTTCATTCTCCAGATCTGTGATCTCCTTCTTTAGTGCCTTCGTCTTCTTCTTCTTCGGCTCTTTCTTCAAAGACTCGACCTCGGCCTGGAGCGCGGCCTTTTCAGCAAGCACCTTCGCCAGGAAAGCCTCAGACTCTGACTTCTCTTTTTGATGTGCTTCATTTGCCAAAGTCAGGTCCGCCACCTTGGAGCCAAGGTCAGAAATCTTTTGGGAGGAGTCCTTCAAAAGTTCCTCTTTTTCCTTCAAAAACTCCTCCCGAACGGCAGCAACCTCCTTCTCCGCAGCTTGAGCCATCTCGCTGTTCTTGGTGGCCAAGTCAGAGCACATGGCCTTAGATTTTTCCAGGCAGTCTAAGACCGAGAATCAGAACGCTGCCTGCTTCGCCGCCGAAGTCTGAGTAGGCCAGTGTACCCCAACAGCTGCAAAGAAGTAAGAACAAACTCAGTAAGACAAAAAAATGAGCCAAGAACTTAGAAGAAATCAAAAGGAATAAACAAAGGTGTGAAGTATACCTGGGCAGCGTGCTCAGAAACTCTGGCAGTAAGGGAGTCATCGTCCGGGTATGCCTCAGAAATGGCCTTGAAGGAGGCCTCGGTGAGGATCCCCCTCAAAATTTGGTTGGCCATTAGCCGGGAGTCGCCGAAGTACAAGTTCATGTCCTCTGTAAACAACCAGAAAGGCTCCATCAGGATCTTCCCCTTCGGGATATGGGAATCCCGAAGGGCTCGTTTCCGGGCGTGCTCGACCATCAAACCCAAAGACGGTACCTCATCCGCAGGGCAGAACAAGAAGCTTATCAAAAAAAGTAATTCTCAAAGTACAAAAAATAAAAGCAGCCCAGCTCGTCTAAAAAAAAAAAATGAACCTAGCAGCACCTCGGCGACATCGTCGTCGGAGTCTCGGACTCCCTCGGCAGAGATCTCCTTGCCTTTGCTCTTGCGGCACTCCTCGGCAAAAGGGACTTCGACCAAGGCGTCTAGAAGAGCCGCTGAGGAAGTGAAACTCCGAGGAGGGACGTCAGCCGCAACTTCGGTCGGCGGGACAGCAGCTGCGTCAGGCTCTTTGCGCACCTCCTCGAGAATTTCCGAGGGAGGAAGAGGCGTGTCTTTCTTCACCCGCTTTGCCGAGGATGGCCCGGCCCCAGACAATTTCTGCCTTTGGGAGACGGCCTTCTTTGTTTGCTCCCCTTTCTCGGCTTGACCGAGGAAGAGCGCCTTGTAGTAAGCAACGGACTCATCGCCCATCTCTGAAAAAGAAGGAAAATATTAGTGTGAGTCTAAGTGGTATCCATAACAAAATTTTTTGCATAACTTACTCTCACAAAAGGCCTCGTAAGTAACCTCCTTTCGAAGGAGTTTCACCAACCAAGGGTCTTTCCCGGCGATGGCAGGAGCCGACATCCCGAGGTCTGTCTTATGCTCCTTCACTACCCCTAGTTCCCGAAGGGTAGAGGGAGTGTGAAGGGACCTCGGAATCCCAGTCGGAGACTACTCGGATCCGTCGGTCGAAGTCCGTGAATCTGGATGCCAACTCAGGAGTCAGTAGCATCCTCGGGTCTACGACATCCATCTCCAATTTTCCCCGAGCCCACTTGGTTGGAACGTACGACCAAGCCTCCTCCATCTTCAGAAAGAAAAATTTTTGTTGCCACCCCCGCCAGCTGTCCTTAATGGCAAAGGTGAACATATACTTTTTGCTCCTTGATCCCCGAGGTAGCATAAAGTAAAAGCCACCCTTCGGGACAGTGTAGAGCTTATAGTACTGCAAAAAAAGAATGAAATGGGGTTGTATTTTGAAAACGCGCACATACAAAGGAAGGCGTTAAAGTAACAGTACGAGTTCGGGGTAAGTTGATTTATGGAAATTCCATGAAATTGGCCAAAGTCGCAAATCACCCTCGAGGGAGGGTACTAAAGTCCGGCCTTCAGTTGGGCGCGAAAAATGGTAACCCCATTTTGGCGGTTCATAAAACTGACCTCCTGAGGTCCAGGAAGTCTGGTGGTGGCATAAGAAGGAAGAAAGAACTTTTCGGTCCATCTTTCCAATTTTTCTAAGGTCGTACAGTAAGTATGACCAAGAAGGGGAAGTCAACTTTTCGGGATAGGGAAAACCGTTGGCGAAGACATTTTTTGAAGAAAAAATGACTTCGGGGAATGAAAAAATGACTTCGAAAAATCTTTAAAATCAAAAGACTTTGGAAATCAAAACCCACCGAATCTTTTTCCAAAATCTGGGTTTGAAGCCGTCGTCACGAAAAGTGGCGAAAAAACTCCGTCAACAGCACCAGAAAATAGGGGAAAATGTAAGAACGATTAGAAGGCAGGAGGGAAGCAAAAGCAGAAGCAAAAGGAGATTATGATGGAATAGCATATATATAGGCCGAGGGGGGTAGGCGAACCGGCGTCATAAGTACTCCGCGAAGGCGAACAGTCGCCATAACTGCTCATTGCGCATATAAAGGCACACCTGCTGTATCCGATGCAGTCCTCACTGATAACAAGCTGCCACGTGTCAGCCATCGTGCCAAAAGAAGGACATGCCTTCTGACACCCCTAAACCCCGGGCGCGCCGCTCCAGACTGACACGCCTGGTTACGAGACGCGACGTTGCGCTGACCTACAAAAGGAGAGAAGTAGGCTTCCTCGAAGACACCAAAAGACAGGCTATGGGCGAACAGCCTATGTCTTCGGACAAAAGGTCCATCTTCGGCACAGGTATTACACCCAAGGTCTCGAAGGGCGCTTTCCGAAAACTGACAAGCCGAAGTTTCCATTTCAGCTTTCTGAAGGGGGGCCTGTGATAGCCAAAGGGCTATCGCCTCTCTCACTACATACTTTCTACCAAAAGCGTGGCCAGGAAACCTGGCGTCATCCGAAGGAAGCGCTAACACTGACCTCGGAAGGGGTGAAGTCAAACGCCTTCAACTCAGAACTTCGGATCGAACGTCAGGAATTTCAAAGATATTACTGGCTCCCTCGGTGGACCAACGGATCATCTTCGGGGTTAAAGAACCAGCTGTTGCAAGCAGGAGAGACTCTCCCTGAAGGCGGAACCCCCGAACCAGGGAAATCCCCGAACTACGGGCATAATTCCCGAAGAAGAGCATCCGTACCAAAGGACAGCCTGGCCCAAAGGACCTCGGGAGTATGGCAAGTGCATTTAAGGAGCCTCTGACATGTCGCCCACAGGCGTTACACGCTGCCTCAAATGGCGGTCTGACGCGCCGACGCCGTTCGAGTCTTGTCACAACCTGTTTCAGTCCAAGACTCAAGGGGCCTATAAATGGCTACTTGTCCCCTACGCTCGAAGGTACAGAAAGCATCCAACCGAACACGTTTCAAGATCTGAACGGGCTGGGCATTCCCATAAATACTAGGAAACAGGCCCTGGCAAAAGATCCGACCCTCTCTCCCGGAGAAAACACAAGCAGGCAAGGCCTTCTAAGCCCTTAGTGCTCCTCCACCATCTCCCCTCAGGACACTGGCTTGGGCATCGGAGGCTCCTTCCCGGAAAAATACTCCAGGGACCTCCTAACCCTTTTTTCTGAGCATTTTAGGCATGCTTCTCTTGGAAACCTTTGCTCCATATGTTCTTCCCTTCAGGAAGTCCCTCCCGAAGTCATAATGTCACCCGATGAAGATGTTGATAGCCAAAGGCTATTGCCTCCTCGGTAGTAACTCCCTGCCAGAATATTGGCCGAGGAGTCTGACGTCACAAAAGAGAGGATCTTTTTACTGACCTCGGAAGGTGCGAAGTCAAACACTATGAGCTCGAGACTTCGGTTAGCTCGTCAGGAATTCTGAGGATAACACCGTCTCCATTGAGGGGCCAAACTGACCGTCTTCGGGTAAGAAAGCCATCTCTCTGAAGCAAGGAAGAATCTCCCCGAAGGCAGAAGCCCCGAAGAGGATCTTCCCCGAACAAGAAACACCTGAACAAGGGAATCACCGGACTATGGGTATAAGTCCCGAAGAAGGTGTTCATCAAGGGAACTCCCATAACTATGGGATAGATCCCGAAGGAGGTGCTCGCACCAAAAGACGGATAGAATCCGAAGAGGGTGCACGCGCCGAAGGGCGACCTCGCCTAGGGGACCTCGGGAGTACGGTATGAGCATTTAAGGAGCCTCTGACATGTCGCCCACAAGCCCTACACGTCACATCAGAACAGCGAACTGACAGGCCGTACCCGCCCCAGTCCTGACACAACCTGTCCGGGTTCAGGGCTAAAGGAGGCTGCAAGCGGCTGCCTGTCCCCTAGGTCCAAAAGTACAGATCAAATCCGACCGAACACGTGTCATGATCTGAACGGACCAGCTACTCCTATAAATACTAGGAAATGGGACTGGGCAAAGGATGAGCATTTTCCTCCCTCTGAGAAAACACAAAACAGGCAAGACACTTGATCCCTTAGTGTTCTTCCTCCACTTTCACTCAGAAAACTGACTTGGGCGTCGGAGGGTCCTCCCCGGAAAAGCAAACCGGGGACCTCCTAACCTCTTCTTTGAGCTTTTCAGGCACACCCAGCTGGGAAACCAGAGCTCCAGGCGCTCACCCCCTCAGGAAGTCTCCCCACCTGTCAACATGACAACAAACGAAGATGCCTCGGGGCATCAGATGCCATTGGGCATCAACTTGGAAGCCAAAAGACTACTTGAACATGGAACAATACCAAAATCAAGTAGTATACCATGAATCCTTACCACTTTCTTGCTTTGAGATCTCGGTCACACTTGAATCTCTAAAACTAGGATGGAAAACACAAGTACAAGGTTGCCAATGTCTGAAATCACCAAATGTAAGCGTGATTCATCAATTCAAGCTTCAATCAGCAAGAACTTGGCGTAAACCTGAGTACATTCGGCTACACAAAGTGGAGACATGCAAAATTCCCACATATGCCACATGGCGCATAAAATGGTTCAAACGCCCTTCTCGGCATTACAAAGTTTTGCATGGCTCAATTAAATTCTTCCATGCCTCTAAGTATCACTGTTAGCACTTGATTAAGTGAACTTTTTAGTCCTTAAACTTTGTTTCTAGCCATTAGCACTTAAGCCATTTTACATGTGTAATTTGAACCTGATAAGTCTCAGTTAGACATACACACAATATTCTGAATTTTCATTTGAGTCCCTCATGATTTTAATGCATTTCTCTTGCATTTTTAGCATGGGCTAAGCACTAAGGTAGGGTCTTGACACGCTAGGAAAGGACTAGAATGATGAAAGGTCCCAAAGGACTTGAGTATATACACATATATTAGGTCTCAGACTATAATGAACTCATGGTAGATTTGTGACATTTATTGTCCTGTGTGATGCCTGGTGGCATCTTTGTTGTGTCACATGGTAGGCTGAGAGGGACTTCTAGTGTGGAGATGCTGGTGTGGAAACGCTCAAAAGAACAGGGGTTAGGAGGTCCCCGGAGTGTGCTTCTGGGGAAGGAGCCTCCGATGCGCAAGTTAGTATTTGGAAAGTATGGAGGAGAGTAAAGAGCATAATTCTCTTAAGGGTTCAGCCTGTCTCCTTACCAAGGTTGTTCCCCAAGTATTTATAGGAGGGCATTGGGGAAAGTCCGTTTGACACAGTTTGCTCAGATCATGACACGTGTTCGGCCAGATGCAGTCCATACCTTTAGGGATGGGGATCTCCAGCTAGCCATAGGCCGTTCTGGCCAGAAGTCAGAGTCGTGGGAGGCTTGTGTGTCAGGGGCGTGTGCAAGGTCCTTGTGTCAAAGGCTCCTTAATCGTAATTGTCGTGTCCATAAGACCTCTTTGGTGAAAGAGACCTATTTGGGATATGAGAGATTCTTGCTGAGGTTGCTCGAGCCATTTGGGAGGTGCCTTGGCATAGTTGATTATCTTTGGAGGATGTTTTCCCCTACCGAGGATGGTGAGTCTACATCTCCCGAAGTTTGTCAGGCCATCTTACTGAGGGTGGTAGTGTACCATGTTTCTGAGGTCAATCTTATTATTCCCCGAGGGTAATGCTCATCTTTACTGAGGGTGGTGCTTGTCAGAGCATGGGAGTTTGAAGGACAATAGTCCTTTGGCTATCACATGCCCCATTCGGGAAGCCGAAGTTAAAACTTCGGTGAGTGGAGTCTCAGAGCATTTCGCAGAGCTCATTATGGAAGCGAGTAGTTACCATAGATGTAGCTTATTGGCCTTTTTAGGCAGGGGACACATTGTTCTCTAAAGGTGTGTCTTCTTAGCCGAGGTGGCTTGTAAGCGTCACTCCTCATTTTGTGGGTAGGTCCTTGGCATTTCCAAAGTGTGCATTCCCCTTTTAATTTCTTGCTGTAGGTCAGTGAATCATCATGTCTCGTAATTAGACAAACGCATCACTTCAGATAAGCTTGCTTAGGCCTCCATGCTGTCAAAAGGCGTGCCCTCATTTCCTGTGTCGAGCGACACGTGTCATGTGGCAATTGATGGACAGTCACGTCGGTTGCATGAACTACATCTCTTCACCTTTGAGGGGTAAATATGGTGATGATTCACCTACCCCCTTCAGCCTATATAAACCTTCCTCTCCTCAGAGTTCTCCTCCCTTGCTTTCTTTTGCTTTCATCTTGCTCTCGTTCGCTCTAAAGCTTCTCTCTTTTTTCTGCTGTGGTGCAAGCGGTGGAGCAATTTCTGACTAGTTTTCACGACGGCATTCAGAAATCCTGACTTTGGTAAGAGTTTTGGTGGGTTCTCCTTTCTGAAGTCCTTCTTCGGCAATATTTTCTTCTTTTTTTTTCACCTTTTCGAAGTTAGGTTTCCCTTTTTTGAATGTCTACCCCAATTTTGCTCATGTCTGTCCGACTTGTCCCCAAGAGCTGGGCTCCACTTAATTCCCATCCAAGTTGTAACACTTCATAGAAGTTAGCGAAGTGGACAACTAAATTCTTTCTTCGTTCTTACGTGGTTACCAAGCTACCTAGTCCTAGTCTGTTCAGTTACATGAATAACACTGACGAGGTTGCCGTCTTTCGGGCCCAACTGAAGGCCGAACTTCGGTTTGCTCCGCTGAAGATGATTTGCGACTTCTACCAATTTCATGGCATAGTCGTGAATCAGCTTCCTCCCAACTCTTACTCCTACTTCAACACTTTCCCTCACTTTATTTTTTCATGCAATACTACAAACTCCACCACGTCCCAAAAGGTGGTTTTTATTTTTTGCTTCCTCAGCGTTCTGGGAGTAAGAAGTACACATTTACCTTCAACACGAAGGATAATTGGTAAAGGTGGCAGAGGAAGTTCTTCTTCCGAAAGGTGGCTGACTAGTGGGAGCACATTCCAACCAAATGGGCATAGGGGACTTTGCCTATAGATGTAGTTGACCCCAGAAAACTACTAACCCTAGAGTTAGAAGCCTAGTTTGAGGAGTTCGATAGTCGTATTTGGCTATCGCGGACCGCGACCCCGAGGTCCCCCCCATTCTTTGCACCCCTTTCCCATCAGATGGAACTTGATGATCGAAGAGGTCCTTCGGGAACTAGAGGTGATCAAGGAGCATGTTACCGACCTAAACATGTCGAAGCCTCTTTTTGACGGGAAAAAGTCATGGTTCGTAACGCTCCTTCGGGGTGAACTCACGTATTCGGCCCTTAAAAAGTGTAAGTTCCATTCCATATTTTTCATCTCTCTCTCTATGTACTGAGATTGATATTCTTCTTTTTGCAGAGATGGGTGACAAATCTGCTGCGTTCTGCAAGTCCCCTTCCTCCACCAAGCAGAGAATGGGGAGCAGCGAAGGAAGAAAGCTACCCCAAAGGGGAAAAAGATGTCGGGGGAGGGCCATCTTCGGCTAGGTAGTCAAAGAAGGCCAAGGAGGACCCTCTTCCTTCCCCTCCGGAAGGTGACATGGAGGTGCAGGACCAGTCCTTGGTTCACGCCAACTCACCCTCGGAGCTGACCATCAGCTCGACT
Source organism: Aquilaria sinensis (assembly GCA_005392925.1). Classification (NCBI taxonomy): domain Eukaryota; kingdom Viridiplantae; phylum Streptophyta; class Magnoliopsida; order Malvales; family Thymelaeaceae; genus Aquilaria; species Aquilaria sinensis. The sequence goes on along the minus strand of SMDT01000473.1, from coordinate 70,877 downwards.
CCTCGTAGCCCCATCACTACGGTGGAGTCCTTGAATACTTTGGTAGGGGGCATTTTTGCTGAAGAGCTCAAGGCGTGCCGAATAAGGAAGGGCAAGCAAGTCCTTGACGATGTTCAGGAGGTCAGTGACTCCAAGGAGGATGTCGTCAAGGTTCCACCAGGTTTGCCCCTTAGCCATTTTTCTATGAGTTTGGGAGTTTTCGGCATTTTATATTCTATAGATGAATGGCTAAGGGATAATGTACTGACAGAACTTTGGCATGATTTTGCAGAGTAGTAGGCGCCTGCTGCATGGATGGTAGAGCATGCCTGGAAGCGGGCCCTTTGGGACTCTAGCATCCCGAGGGACAAGGTGCCGAATGAGCCTTTATGGACCTTCACGAAGGACATGAACTTGTTCTCCGAGGACAGCTAGAAAATGGCTCCTCAAATGGCGAAGGGCATCCTCACCAATGCCACCTTCAAGTCCCTCAGTGAGGAGTGCCCAAATGAGGAGGTCCTCATAGTGAGGATGTCCAAACATGCTGCCTAGGTAAATTTTTAGCTTTTGGGATGTAGAAGATATTTTTAAGCTTTATTATAGCCGAAGTGCCTATCACCCTTCAAACTTGTAGGCTCGGGTAAGGCACCACCCTCGGAAAGGAAGGCACGAACTTCGGAAAGGAGGATGTCCAGCCCTTCTCACATCCGACCTCGGTAATTCTTCACCATCCCTAGAGATGACAGTACCAGCCTCGGGAAAATAGTCCATCATCACCCTCGGTAAGATGACCGAACCACCTTCGGCAAGGAAGGACATCCTCGAATGAGACCTCCCTCGATGAGGATATTCCTGGATTATTGAAGTGATCTCGAGAGGTAGTTCTCTTGCTCTGAAGAGTTCTCTTCTACAGAAGGGACCTTGGGAGTACGGCAGAAATAATTAAGGAGCCTCTGACACATCCCCTGTTAGGTACCTGCTAAGTGCTTGGCTTAGGCCAAGAAAAAACAAAGCAAAACAAAGAAAAGCATAAAGGAAGGATGAGGAGAACTATGGAAACTAGTACAGTGGTCTATGTGTAAAGCTAAAAATTTTCAGGGCTAAACTGCACATAGAAACTAGACTATGGAAAAACAGACAGAAAACAGAGAAAGGGGATCAAATTGTACACTTGAATGAGTGGTACAATTAAAACTATCAACTTTAAGTTGATCATTTCGGCCATGCAGGTTTATTGGATGACTAGTGCAAGACTAAACCAAAACTAGTAGACAATAAGGATTACCAGTCAACTCTTGTCTACCACTAAAGAACTATTCACTAGTTAACTAGTTAAACTAACTAGTTTTATTTTGGTTAAATGGCCAGTTACACATGGGTAATTATAGTACTTTGGTACTTGTGTTTGTCTTGTGCTTGGCATTATGGGCCATGTTTGGACTTAAGTGTCATTTGAATCAAGGTTTTAATGGTGCATGTGTAACCATGAGCAAGTGAGGACATTAGTGAGCCATGCAAATAAGTTGGAGTTAAAGACTTATGTTAGTGCCATTTTGAGCACAAGTGTCTTTCGGCCGAATTAAGTCAACACCATTTGTTTTGTTTCATTTCGGGCTTTCATTGTTCTTCCTAAGGCTGAGAGTTGTTCTTGAGAGCTCATCCAAGAATTGGTTATGAACTCAAGCAAATTGGAGAACTCTTGAAGGATTCAAGCTTGGAAGACTTGTTTCGGCTTTAGACTACTTGGAATCAAGCTTTGTTCTTGAGTTTTGGTGAAGGGCCAAGCCAAATCAAGCTAGGGTTCCATGGTATTCTTTGTATCTCTTGATATCCATGGTATTTCTTCCATGAACAAGGGATTTAAATGCTCAATTGTTGTTGGATTGAGTTAAATGAGCATGTGTTGTGTTGGGTTGCAAGTTCAATGTTGGCCGAAAATGATGGGTGACTTTGCTTGATGTTCTTCCTTGTTTCCATGGAAATTTATCCATCATTAAGGTGTATTAATGCCTATTTGATCTTATGCTAGGCAAGTTTGAGTGAAGAACATCAAGGTGAGCAAGTTGGTGTTTGGCCGAGAAGTGCAATTTGAGGTAATTCCATGTACTTCATTTAATTGCATGGTAATGGTGCCATGAACAATGTTTATTGATGATTAGGTGATTATATGATGGGATAGATTGATGAAGAACATTATTGTGTGAAATTGGGCATTATGGCCGAAAGCTTGAATTAGTGTAATTTAGTGTTCTTCACTTGGTTACATGGCAATTGTGCCATGAGCAAGCTTTATTGATGGTTAGATGATCATGTATTGAGATAAATTGAGGAAGAACATAAGTATATGGAATTGGGCATTTCGGCCGAGAGCTTGAGCTAGTGTAGTTTGGTGTTCTTCATTAAATTCATGGTAGTTAATCCGTGATCAAGTGTGATTGATGCCTATTTGTTGTCGGTAGGCATTTGTGATTGAAGAACACTTGGGCATTGGAAGTTTGGCTTATGACCGAAAGCATTTGAGGTAGGATTCACTAACACTCGATATTGCTTGGTGAATTACCGTGGTTCAAGTGTTTAGAGCGGCTAAGTGATGGTTAAAATCTGCCAAATGACCTTAGTTGCTTGATGGGCTATTGAGTTTTCACTCGGTTGATTGTTGATTAGCTAATTGACTAGTGTACATGTACTAGAAATGCTAGTAAATGTGGCTTATTTGCTTAGCATTTTGGACCTCTAAGTGGAAGTGGTGTGTTGGAAGGTGTTTTGTGTGCCAAGTGCACATGAGTACATGTATGGTATATTTGGCCGAGAGCTTATTGTGGGGTGTGTGTGTGTATTGTGTGCTTTGGTGCTTTTCTTGTGCTTGTTAACCAAGTTTATGATATTGTGGGTTATATGCCATGGTTAATTATCATGTATATGTATATGCTTGGTTTCCTTTGTTTTTGTGTTTGTTTTGCAGGTTAAGGTAAGCTAATGGGAGGTTAAGCTTTGAGTGAATACTCAGCTTAACTAAATAGACTCTTTATTGAGTTGTATTACTGAAAGTGCATCCTACTGAGTTTTACTCACTGCCCATCCTTTTATTTTCGGGCAAGGACATTCGGCCTGAGTAGCACTAGTTTGCTCTGTACTTGTGTTTAGTGCTTGTTTGCTTGTTTTCCAAGGTATGTGCCAATGTGTGCTTGGCTTATTAGTTCTAGTACATTACAAGTCTTATATTTTTGGTTGGCCAAGACTTATGTGATAAGTATGCAGGCTGTAGTTGGAGACTTGTCTAGGAAAACTATGGATACTTGGACTTTGGCTCTGATCATAGTATTTGCTTTCATGACAATGAATCAGGCAATTGGGTTGGTGTTGCAGTGTGTACTTTTGTATGGAATTCTCAAAGTTCTGTTTGACCATTAATGGTCTTGGTATGTAATAACTTGGCATGTTTAGCTTTTGGTTTCATGGCATGTAGCCATGTTGGACACTAGGTAGACTACCCTTTTTGTGTACTTATGTGCAGTCCATTATGCCTAGACTTGTGATGCTTTTGTTGGGATTGTATGCCAAGTTATGTATGGGCTTATGGATGGCTTTATGCTTGTACATGTATGCTGAATGTTTTGGGCCAATGTATGGCACTTTTATGTGAATAGTTATGGGCCTAGTCTTATGGAAATGCTGTGCACCATTATATGTATGTTGTTGACCGAAAGCATCATGTACATATTAACTTGTGGTTTCAAAATCTAAACCAATAATGTGGCTTCTTGGTTGTCATATAGATAGCACACTTGATTGCACACCAATTATGCACTCAAAAACTTCATTAAGTGTTGCCTTGCTTGGTATGCAAGTATTCAATTAAAACCTTGCTTGTTGTGCAAGTTAGTGGTATTGGGCCTTGCCTTTGCTGCAAGAATTTGTTGGACTTGTTTTAAAGCCACCTGGGCCACCTCCCAGGCCTCTCAACTTAAGAAAACAAGACTTAATGTTGCCATGGTTTGCTTGGCCGAATGCTAGAAACTTAATTTCGGAGTTGGGCTTATGAGTTAAATTAGAAACTTATAGGCCATGGCCTGAGTGAGGTGTGACATCCTCGACACGCCATCCCCCATACACGCTCCGACACGCCACCCTCGCGTGGCCTAGGCTCCTGGCCAGGCGGCCTATGGCCGGCTAAATGTTCCCCTTCTCCCCGAAGGTACGGATTGCATCTGGCCGAACACCTGTCATGATTTGAGCCGTCCACGTCAAACGAACTCCTACTGTTCACCTCCCTATAAATATTTGATAAGAACCCCAGGTAAAGGCATTCGGCTCTAAAGGGAGAATCTCTCCATTTATTACTCACTCTCCAATTCCAAAATATTAACTTTGGCGTAGAGGCTCCTCCCCGAAAAAACACCCCGGGGACCTCCTAACCCCTGTTTTTTCTAAGTCTTTGCAGTCCTCCTCCCACCGGACCATGCTCACCCCAGGCATTCTCTCACCAGCAGTCTTGGCTCTAGGTTCACCATGTCACACAACGACGATGCTGCAGGTCATCACTTTTGTAGCCTTTTAACCCTTACTCAGAGTCTTTCTTTAGGTAGCTCTTGGCATACAATGGTTATGATGGCCAGGGGCCTCATCGTTTATGGTCATAGTGATTGGTAGAGGGACTTCTGGGAGGAAGAACGCCTGGCGGACTGGACAGCCCAAAGGAGAGTGCCTGAAAGCTCAGAAACAAAATGGTTAGGAGGCCCCCGGAGTGTTTTTCCGGGGGGGGAGCCTCCGACGCCCAAGTCAGTGGTGGCTGAGAGAAAGGCAGAGAAAATAGCACAAAGGGCTAAGGAGTTTTGCCTGGTAATGGGAGCCGTATTTCGCCAGCCAACCAACCTCCTGTCTGGTATTAAGTCCTGGTATTTATAGGAGTGCCTAGCCCGTTCAGATCGCGACACGTGTTCGGTCGGATGTTCCTGAATTTCTGGGCGTTGGGGACAGATAGTTGGTAGCAGGTTGCCTTCAGCCATGTGCTGAGACGGGCCATGATGTGATTTTGATGGCGTTAGCGTGGTAGAGCGCCTTTTGAGGCGGCTTGTGGCATCTGTGAATGGATGTGTCAGAGGCTTCCTTAAATGCTTCCATAAATACCCCTGCCGTACTCCCGAGGTCCCTGGGTGAGGTCGTCCTTTGGTACGGACAGAGCCTCTTCGGGAAACAAGCCCTGAGTTTGGGGTTTCCCAGCTTCAGGGAGTTCCGCCTTCGGGGATATCGTGTTCGGCTTGCTATGTCAGGTGACAATTTTCCGAAGGCGATCAGTTCACGACCCTGGGGGGGGCGAGTAGTGTCCTGGCGTGCCGGGCTCGGAGCTCTTCGGCTATCTCCCGAGGTGCCTGATCACACCTTTTCTCGGGTAGCGCCAGCTTCTTCTGGCCATGACTGTGGCAGGGAGTTCGGCCAGATAGAGGCGATAGCCTTTGGCTATCACATGCCCCCCTTTGGAAAGCCGAAGGAAGACTTCGGTTTTGCATCTCTTTCCGAGGTCGTCTGTGGGAGTCTCTTTTGGAAGCATAACCTGTTCCGAGGATGTGCCTTTTGCCCGAAGATCACGGGCTCTTCGGCCTTGGCCTTTTCTTTGGTGTCTTCGTCCTCGAGGCGGAGTCTGGGCTTTTGTTTCTGCAGGTCTGTTCGGGTCAAAGCGTGTCAGTCTGAGCGGCGCGTCCCAGTTTTCCAGGGATGTCAGAAGACGTGTCCCAGCTTTCAAGGGACGTTTGGAGGACGTGTCCCCTATTTTTTCGCAGGCAGTTGACACGTGGCGCTTTGCCATTGGAGGAGAGTCGCGTCGGTTACAGAGGGCACGCCTTTTCAAGTGCAGAGAGCAGTTACGGCGTCGGTTCGCCTCCAAAGGGTACTTATGACGACGTTTCGGTTACCCACCTCTGGCTTATAAATAGCCCATTTCATCATAAGTTCCTTTTGCTCTTTTCTTGCTTTGCTCTTCTCTCTGCTTTGCCTCTGTTCTTGCATTTTTCTTGCTTTCTGTGGCGGAGCTTCCTTAATCAGAGCCTTTTTTCCAGCCAACTTTCACGACGGCGTCCTCAGATTTTGGCAAATCTTTCGGTGGGTTTTTGTTTTTTAGCGCGTTTTGATCCCTGTGTTCTTCTGAGTTTTTCTCTGGAAACTGTTTTCTTCCGTTTTCAAACTCATTTTTATGTCGAAAATGCCCATTCCTGAGAGCTGGCAGCCTCTTTTAGCCCATCCTTGTTGCACCACCCCTGAGAAGTTAGAGAGGTGGAAGAAAAAATTCTTTCTTCCCTCTTACGCCGTTACCAGGCTGCCTCGTTCTAGCCACTATGCATTTTCAAACCATAGTAAGGAGGTTACCGTTTTCCGAGCCCAGCTGAAGGCCGGTCTTCGGTATCCTCCCCCGAAGATGGTGTGCGAGTTCTGCCAATTTCATGGCATTGCGGTGAACCAGCTTCCCCCGAACTCGTTCTGCTATTTCAACGCCTACCTCTGCATGTGTGGCGTCTTCGGGATAGAACCCCATTTCAGGATTTTTATGCAGTACTACAAGCTCTCTGTGGTCCCGAAGGGTGGCTTCTATTTCATGCTACCTCGGGGATCCGGGAGCAAGAAATTCATGTTCACCTTCGCCACTAAGGATAGCTGGCGGGGGTGGCAACAGAAGTTCTTCTTCATGAAGATGGCTGAGGCCTGGTCGTACGTTCCGACCAAATGGGCTCAGGGAACACTGGATGCGGACGTTGCTGATCCGAGGATGCTGCTGACCCCAGAGTTGGCTCCCGTGTTCGCGGATTTCGACGCCCGCATTCGGGCTGTCTCTGACTGGGATCCCGAGGTCTCTCCGCGCGCCCTTTACCCTTTTCCAATCAACTGGAAGTTGATGACCGAAGAGGTCCTTCGGGAACTAAAGGTGGTAAAGGAGCACAAGACTGACCTCGGGATGCCAGCTCCTGCCATTGCCGGGAAAGATTCCTGGTTGGTCAAGCTTCTTAAGGAGGAGATTTCTTTCGAAACGCTTGCCGAAAGTGAGTTATTTTCTACTCCTTTGCTGTTTTTTCCTCGGACTTACGCTGATGTTTCTCTCCTTTTTCAGAGATGGGCGACGACACTGCCGCCTATTACAAGTCCCTCTTCTCCGGCCAAGTGGAGAAGGACGATCAAACGAAGAAGGCGGCTTCCCGAAGGCGGAAGTCTACTGGCGCGGGTCCTTCGAGGAAACGGGCAAAGAGAGCTGCTCAGGTTCCTCTAGAAGAAATTCCCGAGGAGACTGCCGAGGAGCCTGGGACAGCCGAGGTTCCGGCGTCTGAGGCTGCTGCTTCCGAGGTCCCTCCAACCGACGTCCCTCCTCAAAGTCCTACTGCGTCGCAGGCCCTCCTTGATGTAGTGGTAGAAGTACCTTCTGCCGAGGAGCGGCGCAAGCAGAAGGGTAAGGGCATTTCGGTCGAGGAGGCCGAGGACTCCGAGGACGATGTTGCCGAGGTCCCGCCAGGTTTGTTTCCAGACAAAGTGTACTTCCTTTGTTTTTTCTGGAATTTGCCTTTGTCTCTGACCTGTTTCTCTTTTCCGCCCTGCAGGGGAGCTACTTACCCCGAACTGGAGGGCCGAACACGCGGAGGCGAGGGCCCGTCGCGACGCCAAAGTCCCGCAAGGGAAAATACCAAAGGAGCCTTTCTGGACATTCACGGAGGACATGAACCTGTACTCCGAGGACTGTCCTGAAATGGCGAAGCAGATTTAGAAGGGGGTGCTCACCGAGGCCTCCTTCAGGCTATAGCGGCGGCCCACCCGGGGGATAACACTCTTGCCGCAAAGATCACCGAGCATGCTGCTCAGGTATATCCTTCACAACTCTTGCCTTTCAATTTTTTCCTAAGTGTTTGGCTCTTACTGACCTTGCGTTTTATCTCCTTTGCAGCTGCTGGGGTACACCGGCTTTCTCCGAGTTCGGGTAGCCAGGCAGACGGCATTCCGAGCTTCGGCCTTAGAGGCCCTAGAAAAGGTGAAAGCGACGTGCTCGGAATTGACCACCAAGAACCAGCAGCTGGCAGATGCTGCGAAGGAGGAAGCTGCCACCCTTCGGGAGGGGTTCCGAAAGGAGAAGGAATTCTTGATGGCAGACTCTTCCCTAAAGATTGCCGATCTCCGCAATCAGGTGGCGGGGCTGCGCGCTGCAAACCAAGACCTTCTTCAAGACAAGGGAAAAAAGGAGAATATCATAGTCACGCTCTTGTCTGAGAAGAAAACCCTTCAAGCCGAGGTTCAGTCTTTGAAGAAGGAGCCGAAGGGGGAGGAGCGGATAAGGGTGCCGGAAGAGGAGGTCGGGGATCTGAAGGACGAGCTTGACGACCTTGAGCTTAAGAAGAACAAGGCTGATCAAATGAACAAGGTCGCGTTTCAGGACGGCTTCTGCCTCGTTCGGCACCAGGTTCTCCAGAGGTTCCCAGGTCTGGACCTCTCTTTTCTAGAGGGTCTAAACATTCCTGGGGGACCTCGGTGGCAATGGTCCAAGATCGAACATCTGAAGCTTCCTCCAATTCCAGCGCGGAAGGTGGCGGAAAAGGGTGGACAAACGAGTGGCTCTCAGGACGCCGCGAACCCTTAGGCTTCTTTAGGGCCCCTTTTCCTTCCCTTCTTTTTTGTACTCCTTCTTCGGGCACTTCTTTATTGTAAGGCAGCTTTGCTCTTAACGGAGATTTTTTGGCTAAGTGTTTCTTCAAGTTTCTTTATTTCCATTGTCCCGAACACGTTCGCTCAAGAGACTTCGGAAAACCTGCGATCAAAGAAACTTTTTTACCTTCCTTTGTCCTGAGTACGTTTTACTCGAGAGACATTCTGGAAAGTCTGAGAAAATTTTGACTAAGTCTTTGTGCAGGCTTTTGCATTTCCGATTTTTCCCGAACATGATTGCTCAAGGGACTTCGGCAAACCTTCAATCAAAAATTTTTGTTTTTCCAGTTGTTCCGAGCATGTTTGCTCAAGGGACTTCGGAAAACCTTCCGCGAGATTTTTCACTTCCCATTTTCCCGACAACGTTCGCTCAAGGGAGCTCGGGAAATTATCTCAGCGCTGGCTACGGCGAGTACTTCTGCGAGATTTTTGTTTTCCATCTTTCCCGAGCGTGGCGGCTCAAGGGACTTTGGGAAGCCATATCTATGCTTTATCATGGCGAGCATCTTTCACGGAATGTTGTTCATTTCTGCACTTAAGAAATTTTCTCAAGATACTACTATATATTTAGAACATTTTTTGTTCAACATACCTCCTCCGCTCAACGTTAAGCGTAGAATTTTTTCAAGGCGCCCGAGTGCCAATTGTTCTTCAATTCTATGCCTTCGACGTCGCCAAGCTTCTACACGCCTTTTCGTTGTTTTGGCCAGGGCCAGATAGGGTCCTTTCAAGCTTGCGCGAAGTACGCCATGGGATGGCCTTCGGCGTGCGAATTCGGCCTTTCGGGGAACAAGGTCTCCCTTCTTGATTTCCTTTGGCCTGGCCCATAAGTTTATAGCCACGGCCACTCTTCGCTGGTAAGCTTTTCTTCTCAACCTGACTATTTCTCTGTGTTCGGCCACCAGGTCGAGATTGGTTCTTAGGCCGAGGTCGTTACCACCTTCATCAAATACTTGCACCCGTACCGAAGGTCGAACTATCTCTATTGGGATAATGGCCTCCGTTTCGGAGATGAGTGAGAAAGGAGTTTCCCCTGTGGCTCTTCGGGGCGTCGTTTGGTAGCTCCATAATATACTTTGGAGTTCTCCCAGGCCAATTCCCCTTGGCTTCCCCCAGTCTCTATTTCAGGCCATCTTTTATGGTCCTATTTGATACTTCCACCTGCCCGTTGCTTTGGGGGTGAGCTACTGGGCGAAGTGCATCTTTCATTCCGAGGTCGCTGGTGAATTCTTGGAATCCTTTGTCTATGAACAGGGATCCATTATCAGCCACTAGTAAACCTGCATACGATGTTCTTCCATACGAAGTTTTGCACTTCTTTTGCCGAGATAGTTGCTAGTGGTTCTGCCTCTACCCATTTTGAGAAATAGTCCACTGCTACCACGCAGAATTTCACGCCTCTGGGTACTGCGGGGAGTGGCCCAATAGGGTCTATGCCCCAGACTTCAAAGGGCCAAGGATAGTCTGCCGAGGTTACTATTTTACCGAGGGTGCCCTCTGGATTTTTGCATGTCTCTGGCAACTACCGCATTTTCGGACGAACTGTCTTGCGTCCTTTCTCAGGGTAGGCCAGAAGTATCCTTGGCGGAGTATCACTGCTGCAAGGGCATCAGTTCCAATGTGTGGACCACACATGCCTTCGTGAACTTCTTCAAGGACCATTTCAGTATCCTCTTCATTCACACATCTTTGCAGCGGGTTCGTATATCCCTACCGGTATAACTCTTCGCCAATCAGGAAGAATCTTCCGGAGCGTCTTCATAGTCTTGCAGCATCACTGGGGTCTTCGAGGAGCAAATTCTCTGCGAGGTATCTTTTTATTGGGTCTTTCCACCCTGTTCCCGAGGTCGCTATGCTTAGCACTGAGATGCTCGGATGGTCTAGCACCTCGGTGTATGTTTTCGACTTCGCCAAGCAATCTGCCTCAGTGTTATTCCGCCGGGGTACATTTTCGATCCGTACGGAGTCAAACTCTTGGATGAGCTTTGCTACCAGCTCGTGGTATTTTGCCAAGATTGGGTCCTTCGCCCCATAATCTCCTGCCGTCTGCCGAACTACCAGCTGGGAATCGCTGTGAGCCTTTAAGTTTCTCACGCCAATCTTTCTGGCCAAGCGTAATCCCGCTGCGAGGGCTTCATACTCTGCTACATTGTTGATGACGTTGAAGCTGAACTTGATAGCCTTCATTACCTCCAAGCCTTCGGGGCCCCTGATAATTACTCCAGCTCCCTGGTGTTCGGACCCGAGGCTTCGTCTACGTGCAAGGTCCATTCTGGCTCACCCTCTTTTGGGTCTGAATGGCTCTCCTCAGTGGTGGGTATTTCGGCGATAAAATCTGCCAGTGCTTGAGCTTTTATGGCCTTCCGAGGCTCATACGTGATTTCGTGTTCGCCCAGCTCTATGCACCACTTGGAGAGCCTTCCCGAATGATCAACTCTCTTCATGACATCCCGTAGCGGCAGACTACTTCGGACGATGATGGGGTGAGCCTGAAAGTATGGTCGCAGCCTTCTCCCTGCAAGCACCAAGGCGTATATAGCTTTTTGAAGCAAAGGGTACCTGACTTCGGCGCCATGCAGGGACTTGCTGACATAGTAGACCGGCCATTGCTTTGGCCCTTCTTCTTTCACAAGGACCGAGCTCACAGCTTTTTCTGTGACGGCGAGGTAGAGTACGAGGGGCTCTCCCTCCCGAGGTTGTCGCAGAGTCGGCAGGCTGGCCAAGTAGACTTTGAGTTCTTCCCAGGCCTTTTGGCAATCTTCATCCCAAGGATGATCATTCCTTCCGAGGTCGCCTTCCATTTTTGCTGCCTTTGTGAGGACTTTGAAGAAGGGTCGACACCTATCTCCGTACCTGGAAATAAACCTGCTCAGAGAGGTTATTCTTCCGGTGAGCCTCTGCACGTCTTTGACTGTGGCAGGTGTTCGGAACTCAAGCAACGCCTTAATCTTCTCGGGGTTAGCGTCGATGCCTCTTTCGGATACCATGTACCCAAGGAATTTTCCCGAGGTCACCCCGAAGATGCACTTCTCAGGATTAAGGCGGATCCCGAAGGCTCTGAGCTTTTGGAAGGTTTCCTCTAAATCTGCAACGTGGTAGCCGGGCAGCTTGCTCTTGACTATCATATCATCAACATATACCTCCATGTTTCTCCCCATTTGGTCCTTAAAGACCTTGTTCATCAACCTCTGGTAGGTGGCTCCTTGCATTTTTGAGCCCGAAGGGCATTCTGACATAGCAATATGTTCCTCCCTCGGTGATGAAGGCAGTTTTCTCTTCATCTTCGGGGTCCATCCTTATCTGATGGTAGCCACTGAAGGCGTCTAGGAAACTTAGGAGCCCATACTCAGCAGTTGAATCTACCAGTTGATCTATTGGCGGCAGAGGGTATGAGTCTTTCGGGCAAGCATCGTTCAAGTTTCTGAAGTCGATGCACATCCGGAGTTTGCTGCTACCTTCTTTTGTGGCAATGACCACGTTGCTCAACCATTCGGGGTACTTGACCTCCCTGATAACTTCAGCATCTAGGAGACGCTGGACTTCGGTTTCGACAAAGTTGCTTTTGTGGGCTGAGATGCTCCGTTTCTTTTGCCGGACAGGTTTTGCTTCCGGGCTTACTTTGAGGCTATGCTGTATTATGCCAGGGTTTACCCCTGGCATATCTTTCGGCGAGTAGGCAAACAGATCTTTATTTTTCAGCAGAAAGGATACAAGTTTTTCCTTGTCACCTTCGGCCAAGCTCTTCCCTATTCGGGTAGATTGTCCTGGGACAAGATCTACTGCTTCCGTTTCTGCTTTGGCGAGATTTTCTTCTTTGCCTTTTTCTGGCGCCTTTGCCTCCATTGTTTGCGCGAGGTTGCTTGCCGGAGCTTTTCGTGCTTTCACAAACACCTTTCTTACCTCGACTTGGTCTATGAAGACCTCTGCATCTCCATCCTTGGTGGCGAATGTGACAGTCAAGTACTTCACATCCGGGCGAATATGCAGGTTCCCCATTGTCAGTCTTCCAAGGATGGCGTTGTACGAGGACGGGACGTCCATGACGATGAATCTTGCCATTGTGGAGGCGTACAATTCAGCTGCTCCGCTTACCGAAGTCCCTTTCATCGTCAACGGGAGATCGATCTATCCGAGGTCTGGGAGTTCGGATGAATCAACCCCAAAAGTGGGCGAGGTGACAGGCTTTAGTTCGCTGCTGGAGATGCCCAAGCTCGGCAGCAGGTGCGAGAATAGGACGTCAGCTTTTAAGCCATCATCAAGCAACACTCTTTTGACGCCTCAGTTCCCTATCTTTGTCGTGATCAGCAGCGGATCGTTGTGGGGGGAAGACGACGGTGGAGCTATCTTTGCGAGCCAGTTTCTTTGATGGACTTTTGATACTCCATGACTGCAATTTCTCTGGCTTTCCGCTTTCTTTCCGAGGATGGGAGCCCCGTGGTGATGGTTTGGATCACCCCTGCTGGAGGTGGGGGGCGCCTTTTTGGACTTCGGTTTCTCCGCCTGTCGGAGTCATAGTCCTCATCTTCAGCCCTTTCTTCCTCCATTTTTCTGCCTTTCGGGGGTTGCATCCTCAGGTATTTCCGAAGTTGGCCCTGTTTTATCAGCGACTCTATGTACTTCTTCAGCTGGAAGCAATCTTCGGTGTCATGGCCGTGGTCGCGATGAAACTGGCAGAACTTCTTGGCATTCTTTTTGTTATCGGCGGCCATGGCCCTTGGCCGCCGAATTAGCTTCCCCTGCCTTTCCAGCGCCATGAGAATGTTGGTCCGTGTAGTGCTCAATGGTGTGAAACTTTGGGGTTTCCTTCCCCGCATCCTCCGAGGTCGTCCTGCCTGTTCGGTAGGATGCCGAGCTTGTTGACTGGACCCTTCGGCGTGGTGATGATCAGATTTCGGCCCAGCCATCCTCAGTTCCTCGACTGTCATGTGTTGCTCCGCCCTAAGGTAAAGTTCTCCGAGGGTCTCCGGGGGACCCTTTGAGAACTCGTAGAACAGCTGTGAGTCCCGCCGAAGGCCCCGTGTCATGGCAAGAATGCGGATTTCGGGCCGGAAGTCTGGGACGCTCAGAGCTTCTCTGTTGAATCTTTCGACATAGTCTCGGATGGTTTCTCCGTTCCTCTGCTCTATGTCGAACATCTGTACAGGCATCTTCGCAGTAGGTCTGCTCCCAATGAACTGCTGGGTGAAGGCTGTGGACAACTCCCGGAACTCAGTAATGGTCCCTGGAGGCAAGGAATTGTACCACGCCGTGGCTGGCCCTGTGAGGGTGACTTCGAAGCACTTGCACATGGTAGCGTCATCAGCACCGTGTATTATCATGCTCCGTCTGTACTTCGTCAGGTGGGCCTGCGGATCAGTACGGCCATCATAAATTTCCAACCGAGGTACTCTGAACTCGCCTGGCATGGCTGCCTCAACGACGGCCTGAGTGAAAAAAAAAAAAGGGGGTCATCTTCGCAGGATGTTCCCGAGGGTCTGGCCCAAACGGATCTTCTGGCCACTTGTTTTTCCACTCTGTCCAGCCGTGCTAATATCTTCTCCATGAGCACTGTGGTGCTAGGGCCTTTTTCAGGGAATGGAGATCGTCGGCGCCTCTTCGGGGGGCGAGTTCGGCGCTGAGGGTACAAGGACCTCGCCTCAGGTGACGAACTGCTTCGCTGTGAGACTCTCGGCTTCTTGGATCTGGTTTGTCCCACAGAACGTTTCCCGAGGGCCATAATTTCTGTGGACGATTCTTCGCGAGGGTCTCCATTCCCCGAACTGCGATGTATGGACTTGGGGCTCCTCCGCCGAGGGCGTGTCACCGAGGGGGGTCTCTAGGCCTGTGCTTGCTGTGGCCACCTTCGGCCGATCTGCTGTGTCATTTCAGGCACGACCGAACGCTGAAAGTCCCTCAAGAAACTCATAGTGACTACCAGAGGGCGGTCTCCCTCGGGCGCAGAAGTCCCTGGGAGTGTTTGCTCAGCAGCCGGTTGTATCTCAGGCGCGGACGGGGACCTCGGGAGTCCCTTGTCCTTAGAACGCCGAGTCTCAACGACGGCGATCTCAGAGCGGGTTCCCACAGACGGCGCCAAATGATGGCCAGGGGCCTCATCGTTTATAGTCATAGTGACTGGTGGAGGGACTTCTGGGAGGAAGAACGCCTGGTGGACTGGACAGCCCAAAGGAGAGTGCCTGAAAGCTCAGAAACAAAACGGTTAGGAGGCCCCCGGAGTGTTTTTCCGGGGGGGAGCCTCCGACGCCCAAGTCAGTGGTGGCTGAGAGAAAGGCAGAGAAAATAGCACAAAGGGCTAAGGAGTTTTGCCTGGTAGTGGGAGCCGTATTTCGCCAGCCAACCAACCTCCTGTCTGGTACTAAGTCCTGGTATTTATAGGAGTGCCTAGCCCGTTCAGATCGCGACACGTGTTCGGTCGGATGTTCCCGAATTTCTGGGCGTAGGGGACAGATAGTTGGTAGCAGGTTGCCTTGAGCCATGTGCTGAGACGGGCCATGATGTGATTTTGATGGCGTCAGCGTGGTAGAGCGCCTTTTGAGGCGGCTTGTGGCGTCTGTGAATGGATGTGTCAGAGGCTTCCTTAAATGCTTCCATAAATACCCCTGCCGTACTCCCGAGGTCCCTGGGTGAGGTCGTCCTTTGGTACGGACAGAGCCTCTTCGGGAAACAAGCCCTGAGTTCGGGGTTTCCCAGCTTCAGGGAGTTCCGCCTTCGGGGATATCATGTTCGGCACGCTATGTTAGGTGCCACTTTTCTGAAGGCGATCAGTTCACGACCCTGGGGGGGGCGAGTAGTGTCCTGGCGTGCCGGGCTCGGAGCTCCTCGGCTATCTCCCGAGGTGCCTGATCACACCTTTTCTCGGGTAGCGCCAGCTTCTTCTGGCCATGACTGTGGCAGGGAGTTCGGCCAGATAGAGGCGATAGCCTTTGGCTATCACATGCCCCGCTTTGGAAAGCCGAAGGAAGACTTCGATTTTGCATCTCTTTCCGAGGTCGTCTGTGGGAGTCTTTTTGGAAGCATAACCTGTTCCGAGCATGCCTCACCAACTGATTGAATTTGTTCTCATACTCTAGGACACTGAGGTTGTCCTACCTTAGAGCATCAAATTCAGCTTGCTTCATATCCTTGATGGCATAACTAATGGCATAACTAATGTATTGTTCCTGGAATAGCTGAATGGACTCTAGCCAGGTTATTTCCATGTCTTCTCCTAGCCTTCTGCCCCTCTGGATAGCATATCTATCTCTAGTGTTTCTCCACCACATCTCTACACTGCCTACCAAATTATAGGTAGCCAGTGACACTCTCTTAATAGATCTAAGTGGCATCCTCTCAAACATTTTTTCAATGAAGATTAACCATTTCTCAGCTCTCTTTGGCCCAGCTCTTCCATTAAACTGTGGAAGTCTTAGGCCTTGGAACATCTCCAACAGTCTGACTTCATCTAGGCCTTCTAGATCCTCTGATTTATGTCTCCTGGATCTATGAGAGCCCTCTATATGGTGATGCTCTCTGTGATCTCTCCGTTTTCTCCTGGATTTTCTCTCATAGTCTTCTTTAATCTCATTCCTAGTGGAGGAATGGCCATAGACTAAGAGATTGGTCCTAGATACCTAACCAATCTCAGACCTTACTATTCTTCCTCTTGGATTTCTTCTATCCTCATCTTCCTCCTCAATGGTCTCATCATTTGTGTCTTCTAAGCTTTCAGAAGAAACATATTTAGATTTGTTCCTAGTATCTTCTTCTAGTTGCTGCTGTGCATCCTGAACTGGTTTTGCTGGAGCTACTTGGACTCCTTGCTGTTGTGCTTGAATCAGCCTTAGAAAGTTTTCATATATTAGAGCTAAGTTTTTTTGAAGCTCTAACCAAACCTAAGGCACTTCAGGGTTTGGTATGTTGGGTTTCGGGAGCCAAACAACGCAGCGGAATTTAACCAAAACCCTCCAGGATCCAAGTGAAACGGGGTAAACCGGGTGTTCAAAAATTTTCATACCTAATTTTCGATTGAGATCTCTCACTCAACTATAGAGTCGAATCACAAAACCTGAATAGTTGACGTGTTCAGCCTCTCTATGGTATCCACACGAGCCTCTCGGGATCACCACGCTTCCACCACGTCCCGGTAGATGCGTTTCTCTTGCGCTCGCAGTGCTAGCTTGCGTCCTCCAAGGAATTGCAAGAGAAGAGTGCGGCTGTCCTTTTTGGAGGCTAGGGCAAGGAGACCTGCGAATTTCTCACTTAAAAGTTGTATTTATAGTGAGACTCAACTTCCAGGCCTAATGGGTTTCAAAGCCCTAATCCAATTAGGATTTAATTTTGGGCTTAATAATGGCTCAACTCTTGGGCCCATTATTAATACAAAATTAAAGTGAAACCATAACCCAAATAATTAGCCCATGCACTCTAATGATCCAAATAGCTCTATGTGTGCGACCCAATAGGCTCTTACCACGTTGGCAATGATCATAAATCACATTTATGATCATAAGCAATGAGCGGTGTCTAGCAACACATCATTGCTACCCAAGTGACAAGATTGTCGATGATTCGACTATACCTTTATGATCATCACCGATATATGCCATTGTCCCTTTGTCCAAGATATCAAGACTAAGCACGAGACATGGAATGTGTCACTCTCGTATAGCCCAATCTTTGGTTTCTTGATTACCGAGTAGACTAACTTAAACTGATGACATTGATATCGTATATCAACTCATCCGAGCATGGCCATGCATTTTTCTAAGTCTTACTCTATCAAGGGGCCCGAAGATATCACTCCCGTTACATAGGAGGGACAAATCCCATCTTGATCATACAAATCCCTCCGCATGATATGTGACATACCCAATGACCTCCTTTAAGTTCACTCAGTTACGAGCAACAAAGGAAAGTATCAAAGTATGTGACTCACATGTAGGGAACCTTGATGATCTTAGGTCAAAGGACTACATATACCATGATCACTATGAGAATCACTTATGACACTCATATAACGATCCATGTAGTGTTCTCATGGTGGGTCGGTCCAGTACACAAGTTCTCCAACTTGTACCCATATGTAGACTACATATCTCATATTAGTCTCCACATATGCTAGTCGTTATGTATTATTGCAACCCGCTCCACAATAATACTAGACCAGGGACTTTTAAGAATATCATTATTCTAGGGTTACAATTATGTTTGTTAAGTTACGCAGGAACAAAACAACAAACATAATTGCTGGATTAATGCCTTAATAAAATATCATGACTCAATGTGCAAAAATACAATCATCTCATGATTGGCTTTTGGGCACAACACTAACATGGTATCCCCTATTGCCCCTGATTCTCTATATTCTGTCAATTTCTTTGTTGCCCAGATTTAGTAGGAGGCCTTTGGGGTGGTTCCTCTCTCCTTATGGCAACCATGTTTACTTCCTGAATTGATGATTCATCATAGAGCACATATAAAGATCATAGGTATTTAAATGGTACTTGGCACTAGCAGTCGACCACACTAAGTTCATGTATGTAGATGCATGCAATGCAACAATATACGATGTGCATGTACAAACCATGCTCTGATACCAACATCTATTACCCACTCTAGGGTAGTCCAACTATGATGCCAAAATTGCGCATTTAGACTCCCAGGATTGCTAATGTTTTGTAGGCCATCAGAACACTACCCTTAGTGTGCATACCTAAGTGGCCCTCTTAGGCACTATATAAATACATGCATATTGTTCCAACCATCACACACATATTCACATTTCATGCACACCATGGTAGCAAAAAACGAAAAAACTAGCACAAGTCTTAATCTTGGCTACCACATATTAGGCAATCTTGTTAAATTCTAATGACCAACCAATGCACCTGTAACTTCCTCTAACAAACTGTATCATTCTAGCCATGTAACCCCCTATTTTAATTGCTCCATTACCAATTAGAGACTTACATCAAACCAAAGAATTGTGTTTTACATCAATAGCCCACCTATGGACAAAGTATTGGATTTTTTAAGTTAGTTACAAAATTCTGACCAAATGAACATTACTATACCAACTTTGCAACTTCATAACTTTGGCTACAGGGCTCCAAATCCAAAAATTCCAAAGCCCAGTTAAAACTATAGATGTACTTTAGGTGTGGTCAAAATTTCATATCAAGATTCATTTTATACAAGGAGATATTAAACCTCAAATGCAGGGTCAAAATTCTTGCCACTTTTAGACCATTTTACCCATACAATTTTTTCCAAACCATGCAAACACTTCATTCACAAGGGGTAAGCCCTAAAAGGGCATCCCATATATGTCCATTACACATAGAAAATACATGCCCTTTCATTTAACAATAGTATGTTGCCAAAACAGAAATTACAAGTAAGCAGCCTATCATTCACACTTAGGCAGCTTTGCATCACATCACATACATAGCCACAACACTACTCAAATGTTCACATTCTTGTCTCATTTTACATAACCTACATGTAAATGCACACATGCACTACAAAATGGTCTTAACTCAGCTAAATACACAACCTAAGTTACAGGAATGCCTGAGATACAATGGACTCCAGAAATAAGATGCTTGACAACTGCTACATACCACAATAAGCACCACCTTTAAAAATACCAAATGTGCTCCTAAAATCACCATACTTTCCAGATCAAAACTATACATATGGAATTTTAAGTACCTAAAAATTCAGGGTAAAACTCAAGCCACAAAGGTTAGTTTGAAGGCGATCTTTCAGCTGGACCTAAAATGGCAGAATTAAGGGGAGTAAGTTTCATTGAGAAACTTAGTAAGGGTAGCACTTGGATTCAATAGGCAATGCAACCATCATTAAAACCTGTACCAAAAGACACTAAAACACAAAAACCACAATGCATATATACAAGATATTATAACCAAATGCAGCAGTCATTCACAACCAACAAACACAAGAAATGCGTCAGCAACACGAACCATAGGTTAGTCCATAAAACACATAATAAACATAACCAAATCACTAGGTAGCCCTCCTCAAGCTAATGCTTGGTCTTAGGAGGATTTTAACACTAGTTAGTATAAACTTTGGGCTCTAGAAACCCTTCAATTCCCTGCCATCACTGTGCACTTCACAATAGGTCACAAAACCTTTAATAAGTGCACTCCCCTCACTAAGCTTGGTTCATTAAGCTCATGGCTCTCTTCCAAGCTTAGCCCTAGCTCCATGCTTGCTTGAAAATACATAAAACAACCCATGAGCATAAGAGAACCCTTACCAAAGTGGGTAGGCTGAAAATCAAGCTTGATCCTTGAAGTATCCAAGCAATAGCTCTAGTTTGCTTCCAATTGCTTCCGTTTGCCTTCAATTTTAATCAATTGCAAGTTTGAAGGTGTAGTGGCTATGGAGGAAGTGTCGTTGTGTTCTTGGGCTGGAGGTGGCTGAAAATGGGAGAGAGATAAGTGAGTTAGCCATTTAAATGGGCTTAAATGAGCTTAAGCGCACAAAACACACTTAACAAGCTTAACCTTGCTTTATGCCCTTTTCCTTGCCCATAAGCATAGTTTCTTTGTCTTAAACTTATTGGTCCACATTTTGCCCACATTTTTTACCAATTTCCAAGCCATAGCCGCCCCTCCCTAGGTGGGAAAACTTCAAATTGCTCCATTTGACTTAAGTCAAAGACATACACATCGTAAGGCCTACATTAGAACACTTAGGTCCTTTATGCCTTTTTTTTTTCTTTGTCCCTAGTTGTCTTCCACAAGTAATTTGGTCCTCCAATAGCACTTTCATACCATTCATATCCTTCCCATAACTCTCCAAAGCTCTTTCTTGAGAGTTTGCAATTAAGTACCAGAATTTCCAAAACCTTAGAAAAATGTCCATAGGTTGCTTGACAAACAAGCAATCCTTAAGGATTTTCTTAGGGGCCAAGTTACCAACTTGGAACACTTTTAAGGAGGTGTTCGTTATACCTTTTACCCCTCACATTTCAATCACTATGAAAAGAAGTACACAAAATAATGGTTTTTAGCTATTATGCTACACTTGTAATTCTCTCATTTTTGTGAAGTGGTAACATTATCCTCTAGTATTAAAGCTTTGTAATGCTGAAATTTGGCCCTCTCCATTCAAATTTTCTGATTCTTGGATGACTCGTGTTGGCTTCCGGGAACTAGTCGAAAAAGAATGGAAAGAGGCAACAATAGTTGGCAGGCCAAGATGGTCTCATAGTAGAAGAATATGAGATTAGTGAGCAGGAATTATTATTGAGACAAAGTTGCTAAGAAGAACTTTTGAAAGCTCTTGAAATAAAACAAAGTGTAATTCGACAGTAGGCCAGAGTGCGTTGGGCTAAAGATAGAGACGGAAGGAAGATACAGGAAATATGCAATTCAAGGTGTGCTGGTTAATGGTTTGGATAGAAGAGCCTAACGTTGCGAAGGAACATGTGTTTGATTTTTCAGAGGAACTTTCAAAGAAGAATCGTACAGCAGACCTGGATTTAGAAGCTATAAGTATATCACCTTTTTTGGAGGAAGAAATCAAAAGTGCTGTGTGGAGTTGCACTGGGGGAAAAGCTCCTGCCCTAGATGGGGTTCTCCTTCAACTTCTTGAAAGAATTTTGGAGGCTTGTAAAGGATGATATATGCAGGTTTATTCTGGAATTTGAAGAAAATGGAAAAAATGAAGAAGGGATGTAATGCCTCCTTCATCACGCTAGTGTCGAAAGTTGCCAATCCTGTTGGGCTAAAAGATTGGAGGCCAATCAGTCTCGTGGGGAGTCAGTATAAGATTTCATCAAAGATCCTAGCTGAAAGATTATTGGACTCTAGACTTCTTAAAGCAAATTAATCAGAAAGCTTTCTTCTTCGAAGCTAATTTTGAGAAAGCTTTCGATTGTTTTAATTGGCAGTTTTCGGATGATGCGATGTTGCAAATTGGCTTCGGCTATAAATGGAGAAAAGGGATCCGAGAATGCCTTTCTACTGCATCCATTTCAGTTCTTGTCAACGGAAGCCCAATGTTGGAATTTCATGTGGAAAAGGGGATGAGGTGAGGTCCCTTTCCACTTTTATCTATTTACTATTAGCGGAAGGTTTGAATGTTATGGTTCAGGAAGTAGAAGAAAAAAAATTTGTTTAAGTGTGAAAGTTGGATGGGATGAGACGAAGCTTTCTCAATTACAATATGTCAATGATACATTGTTCATTGGTGAGTGGGGTCTTTCAAACATGCTAAATTTGGAAAAGAACCTGTAATGCTTCCAGCTAGGCTCTAGACTAAAAGCCAGTTTGTCAAAGAACAAAGTTTTTGGTATTGGTATGAGTGAGGTGGAGGTTGCGCAAGTGGCTGCACTGTTCAACTATGGTCCAGGTTGTGCCCTTTTCAAATACTTGGGGATGCCAGTGGTAGAAAACCACAAACATTTTGCTTCCTAGATATTGGTGGAAGAAAAATTCAATTCAAAGCTGAGGTCTTCTAAGGTCGGTTCTATCTAGCGTCCTTTTATATTACTTCTCCCTGTTTTGAGTCCCGATGAGTGTTATAAATTCTTTGGAAAAATTGTGAATGAATTTCTTTTAGGGGGAACGGGGAGGGTAGAAATGTTGTTTGGGTAGCGTGGAGCAAAATTCTAGCAGAGAGGAAAGAGGTGGGCTGAGTGTGGCTAGTTTGAATCCTGAAAATGTCACACCCCAAAGCCCACCATAGAAGATTTGGGACAATGACACATCGAACACTCAAAGAAATAAAATTCTCTCGAACATGCAAGGCTACTTATATTCTAAATAAATCCAAATAACTTTAACTTATAATCCAAACTCATTATTTGTCATTTGGCATTAAGTGATAGAGCAACTACAACCTAAAATCTAGTATGAAATATCTCTAAGCTTATAGTGCATATTAAATCTCACTTTAATGCTATCTCAAACCTTGAGCTCTTGTAGTCACTCCGTAACAAGCAAATCTTCTGTTATTTGCTTTCTAAGTGAGTAGGAAAATAGGGGTAAGTACAAATGTTTAGTAAGTGGCAAGTTGTCGCCATTCAATAAAACATAAAAATAGTTTATGCAATATATATATATATATATATTCAATATTATAAATTCAATATTAATCAGAAATGAAATAAACATATAAATATGCGATAATACTCATTCGTAGGAAGTCATACTCATAAAAATCAATAAGTTATTTAAGTGTGAGAAACAAATATAATTAACTCTATCATAAAATAGGGTAAAAAAGGTAAAATTCAAACTTGAAATTCTTAGTCAAAACAGAGCACTTTAAAACAAACAACAAAACATAATATTTCTTATAATAGTGAGTGGAGCAATCACTTTGATTATACTTTAACCGTTGTATTACATCATGTCATGGTAACTACACTTTAATTGCTGCAGTATATCGCGTTTCATATTAACTACACTTTAACT
Organism: Aquilaria sinensis; assembly: GCA_005392925.1. Lineage (NCBI taxonomy): Eukaryota > Viridiplantae > Streptophyta > Magnoliopsida > Malvales > Thymelaeaceae > Aquilaria > Aquilaria sinensis. The sequence goes on along the minus strand of SMDT01000473.1, from coordinate 47,799 downwards.
GCTATAGTACGTCATACACTGACTAAAAATCATAATTAGTAAAACACCCAAAAGGACTTGTCCTAACCAGTGTCATGCTTACATAATATACTGTTGGAAGGGTCATGCACTATACTTTAAAACAAAGTGAAAACATACATATTCAATTTCATTAACTTTTGGAATCTAAAGACCCATAAAAATCATAAAATCATATTATTGTAATAACATAATTAAAACATACTTTATCCCATAACCGTTAAGACACAACTTGCATACTTAAGAACATAGATAATGCATAAGTAATTATTTGCAATAAATTTAAATGACAAAACTTTAGAATAAACTTCCAAATCATAAAGGTGAAATCAAGACAATAAATCTTAAGATGAAAGTATTCATACTTTGAACCCAAAGCTTCAGAAAACTAACTAGAATTCAACGTAATTTGATACTTTAGAAATCAATAAAATGGATAGTAAAATAATAATTTAAGTTTAGAATAGTGGACGGCTACTTATCACAAATTACAACTTTTTAACTCCCAAAATAATGGTTTACTTACCTAAAATAATTATATAAAATCCTAGGTTAAAACCAAACAAAATTAAGAAATAATCCAAAATTATTCTACTAGTGGCCTAAAATAACATTTTTGGAACTAACAACTCGTTGAACTAGTGTTGAAAGCCCCAGGAACTGATGTGGTTACTAACCCGACTATCTTTTTCAGCCTCAAACTCTCAGTGACAAATTTGTAACATTTTAAATCATAGGTTCTCGATGAAGAAGCCTCTAAATAGTGTGAACATATTTAATAGTTAACCCAATTTTGCTCAAGAAGATCAATTTTACGTTCCCCTCTTTCAACCCGCTACAACTCACTGAAATCCCCTTATGTCTGGCCATACCTCACCAGACTTGTTTCTAAATCACTCTATACACTACTTTCAATATTTAAAAACTATCAAAATCCTGCCCATATAATTTCACATATTGTTGAATTTTCATAAACACTTTTGATATAGATATACAAGAAACTTATAAAATAGAACTCACTAAAGTTACACTTTTTGAAAAACAAAGTTAGAAGTTTGGTCTTGATCTTCAATTCTTGCTTCTTCTTCTTCTTGAAAAGATCAACAATAGTGTAAGAATAAAAACCTAAATCTCTTTCCTTTTATGTTTATAACTCTATTTCTCTCTTTTCTTTTTTTTTTCTTTTCCCTTATTTTCCATGTTCTCTCCTTATCTTTTTTTTTTGTTTTTGTTTTGGGCTTGACTTGTTGATTTATCCCCCTTTCTTCCAACCAACCTACTACTTTCAATTCTTCTTCTTCTTCTTTTTTTTTTCTATTTCATTTTGTTTATTTTTTTTATTTCTTCCTACCCTTTATTAACTTACCAACCATTTAATGGTTATTATTTTAACTTAGCTTTCGTATCATTAACTTAAACAAACCAATTTTCATAAAATTTTAAAATGTTATAAAAAACCTTACACTGTTAGGAAAGTTGTGGTGGAAATTCTTTAATGAGGAACATGCTTTGTGGGGAAAAGTTATTATGAGTCTTTATGGTGCTTGGGGAGGTCTTGGAGAAAATCTGGTGATAAGAAAATCAAGGCATGTTTGGGGTGTTATTGTTGTCACCACCTTTACAAAATGTAATAATTATAGCATAAGGACTTACCCATTATATGCTTTAATTTTCACCATAGTATATGATTTGTGGAGTGTAAAGTATTTAATTTAGACCCCTTTAAGTGGAGCACACAGTGATTACTTGTTCCTTAAGAAAACCTTAATAGATTGCTTAATTTGCAAATGACCTTTAAGTGGAGCACACAATGATTACTTGTTCCTTAAGAAAACCTTAATAAATTGCTTAATTTGAAAATGACTTATGGACTAAATTGTAAGGTTACAAAGGCTAAGGAATCAATAGCATAAAATTCTAAAGAAGGCTTGCGGGGGCACATGGAAGGTATTACGGGTACTGTTGATAGCCGAAATGCCCAAAGAAAGACAAAGACCAATATTTAAGCATAATCGGCAAGTAAGTACCCAAGTGTCCATTATCTTATTTTAAGGCCATGATAATATTTGAAGACATCAAGCATGGGAAATTTCCATATTCTTCCAACTCCTTTTTGGCTAGCCAAACCTAGCCAAAATGGTCCAAGACTTGTGAAAATATCATGTTGCCTTCATGATTATACTTTGACCTAAGTCAAAGATGAGATAAAAAAATATGAAATACGAAGAAATTTCCACACTATTTCCTTATTTCATTCCTTCCTTATTTCATGCCTTCCATTAGGCCCAACCACCCAAGAGCTCTTCTCAAAGCTCCTCCACCAGCCTCCATATCTACCATAGTTCAAGAACACAAAAGAAAGCCAAAGAAATTGCCCAACCCCTCCACATGCACCTAAGACCTAGTTTTTGGGTTTTCTGCTTCAGTTTATAACCTAAAGTAAGGGTTTTCATGTGTTCCTTGGACTGTTTGTTGCTTAATATTGATGATCAAATGTCCATGGAGCAAAAACCATGCTTGGAAGAGAGCAAAAAGCTCAAGAAATTAAGTATGGGTTAAAAGGAGTGTGGCATGGCAAGAATTTGGTCTTAGTGCTTCCATGCAAAGATGGCAGCAAGTGTAATGGGTTTCTAGAGCCCAAGCTAGTACTAGTTATGACCTAAAGCCTCCTAAGACCAAGTGAAAGCTTAAGGAGGGCTGTCATAGTGTTGCATTAACATTTTATTGAATTATATTGACTAACTCTTGTGATTTGGGTGTGTCTCATCACATATGTTGTTTGTGCATATGATTGCTGTGCCAACTTTCCTAGCCAATGACTGGATTTGACCTAGTAAATATGCTTTATTTGAGGTTTTTACTTAAATGCTTCATGTTAGTATCTTATTAAGCAAGAAAGACAAGCTAAGTAAAAGAAAAGATGAGTTCCTAAGTGTAATTTGGTACCTAAGAGTCAAAAAGGCAAAATGGTAATTTTGACCCAAGTAAGTGCCATGACTAAAATTTTGATGAAATTAAGGTCATGTAAGGATTTTGGACTAATTAATTTAAGACCATAAGTTATTCTAGCTATTAGAACCATTGTTTGAAGAAAAGTGCAAAAATTTCAAAAAGTGTTCAAATGAGCCATTTATGTCTTAAGTGGCTTATGTGTCCAAAAGGCTAAATGTAGGAGGTATAAAAACATTCTTTTGAAGGAAGGGGATGATTTTGATAGTGTGCCCAGTGGCCAAAGTGAAACAAAAGATAACTTGAGGGCCAAAAGATTTTAAATAGGCTTTAGTGGAATTGGTTAGATATTTCTTACAATAGTTGGTCACTATTTTTATTCCTTTCTTTCCCAATTTCATGGCTTTCACCCTCCAACAGATGGTTTGCTCTAAACCTCCCCAATCTCACAAATTTTTAGCAAATTTTGAGGTCCTAAAGTGAAATCAAGAAGCCTTCAACTCAATCTTGGTATATTTCCTCCATTTTAGCGCTTTGTTGCGTTTTGGGAATAAACCCTAAGGTAAGCTCCTTGATTTTGTTTGATTTGATTATAAGTTGATTGAGTAGCTAGAAATGGTCTTGATTTGAAGTTATAGGTGCCATATCACATTGGTTTTAGGTCTAAAACTCAAGAGAGCTAAGTTGAGCTTAAGTATGTTAGTGGTGATTGTGTTTTGTTCTTGCTTTATGAGGTAAGGGTTCAAGTTAATTTATCTCAAATAATGCATAGAAATGTACTATTACATGTTGTAATGAATTAGAAACAAGACCCATTTTAATTGGCTTTGGGGATGAAAGATTGAGCAAGTTTTGGGCAAGATACTATAAATGCACGAGATGCTGTCAGACTATTGGCGACACGTCACCAATGTTGAAGATTTGCTACGAGCAAGTTTTCCTAAGGCCAATGGATTGATGCCTTTGGTGATTCATTGCCAATGGTATAGCCAAGGCCTGAGCCCTTTAAGCTCAGGGCACCTTAAGATTATCTCAATCTCTCGATTAACATCCCTAGGCTATTCTAAGATGTTCCACAACTTCGGTTAGGTCTAAAACTCATTCCTAAGTTGAGAATTATGCATTATTTAAGTGGTAGCTAAGTGGTGTGGTTAATCTAGGGCTAAGTACAGTGGCTAAGGAGATAAAAGTGCTCAAGTTGCTTAAGGGGCACTAAGGAGATTAAGGCGGGTTTAGAAGTCTTCATTGGCCTAAGTGATAGGTCTTAGACCTTTGGGGAAATGAATAAGAAACCTAAGAGGATCCCAAGAAACCTAAGAGGATCCCAACCAAACCTTGTGGTTTGGTAAGTAAGCCACCAGGAGCTCTAAGCTAAGCTCTAAGAGTGTGGCAAGTTAGGCCATGTAAGATGACTACCTTGCCTAATAAGTTAAGGGAAAGACAAGCAAGTTTTGAGTGGTGGTGACGAACCATTCTAGGACTCACAAGTGGGACTTAAGGAAGGTAAAGGAATTGGGATATGAAGGCCAGGGTCTCAAGTACCTCCACCGTTTGAGCTCACAGCAAGAATAAGGCACCTAAGGTGTAAGAAATCCTAAGGAATATGAATGTTGCATATCATACATTCATGCATTGCATGTCTATTATGTTATTTGTTTGTGATGATTGTTGGTTGTTTGTTTGTTTGTTTGTTTGTATGTCATATTTGCATGCTTGTTTGCTATTTTCTTTGCAGGCACCCCAAGGGACCCTTCCTAAGTACATTCATGTATGCACTCCTTTAAGTGTGCTATGCAGGTTCTAACATCAGGCCTAACAACTAAGTGGATAGTTGTGGGCTAAATTTTCCCTTTTATTGGTACTTATTTACTTGAATTCTTGACATTCTAAGGTTACTTAAAAGATAAGCTTTATAATAAGTGCTATGCCTTTACACTTTAGAGGCTAAGTGGTGCACAAGGATAAGAAAAGACTTGCACATAAAGCTTGATAGCTCAAAGGTGGGGCTCAAGTGATGGGTCTTGGTTAACAATTTTGCCTTGTATATATATAGTACCTTGTGTACTAATACATGGCCTCTATTAGGATACATTATGGTGTTAAACTATTGCTTCAAGTTGAAGTAACTAGTTTTTTATTATCTTGACATGTTTTAAGTATGTTTTAAATGGAATGCTAGGATGATGTTTTCTTAAATGATTTACTTATTTATTTTGCATTGCCATGACAAATGCATGCATATTTTCTTGTAGGGTAGGTTAAAAAACTAGTTTCACATAAATTGTCTTAATTTACCAATGAGCAATAGTTAGCTAATAGTAACTAAATAGGATCACAATCCCAAAGGACCTAGAAGTTAAGTAAGTCAGGGCACTACGACCCCGCTCTATGACAATTTAGTATCAGAACAGGTCAATGGTCCTAGTAGAGGTAATAAGTGAACTAAGATCTAAGTGTTCCTTGTGCTAAATGTAGTTAGTACTGCTTATAAGTTGCTCTGGGTGTCATCTTCTGGCTCTAGTTACAGGTATCATGGTGAACACTCAGTCAAGTACTGCTATTGAGGCTCAGGTTCCTTGTGTGGGAACTAGTGACCCTAATAGGGTAAATATCAGAAAAGTGATGGCTTTGTTACGTAGGCTTAATGAATTTATGGACCGGATGCTACATGGCATGGCTATCCTACTCGAGGAGCATCCTCAACCTCCAATTGAAGGGGAGAACATGGATGACCCTAATGGGGTAAGGGCCGAAGTGCACCAAGGTCAGGGGAGAAATCCTCCACCCTAAGGGCAAGTACAAGGTCAAGGGAAAGTGCATAAGTGTGCTTAAGTGAGCATTGAAGAGGATAATGAGGAAGAAGTCCATCCTCATAGGAGAAGGAGGAGACTTATTATTTGGACCACATGCAGCTTGTTTCAATAAGCCAAGAAATTAACACTTCTAAGTTTAATGGTACGGATGATCCCGATGCAGGTAAAAGCTGGTTGTATCAAATTAATGAAATCTTTTGAGAACATGAAGTTGGATGACAAGGCTAAGATGGATTTAGTGCCTTTCTTTTTGGAAGGCAAGGCTTCCTTATGGTGGAAAGATGTTATGGAGTGGCTTATAATGAAGGTAGACACAGGTAAAGGCCCAAGGAACTTGATTGGACCAAATTTGAGGAGGAATTTCAAAATGAATTCAATAGTGAGGCGGCCTAAGATCAAAAGAGGATAAAATTTGGTGAATTGGTTCAGGGAAGTTTGACAATCCATGAGTATGAAAGAAAATTTAGTTCTCTTTTCTTATATGCTCATCATTTGGCTGGGAAGGATGAACTTAAGGCAAAGAAGTTTATTTGTGGCCGTAAGGTGGAGTTAATGAGCTTCTTGGCTATTATTGGGATTCATACCTATCATGAGGCCATTCAGAAGGCCTTGGCATTTGAAAGGGAGTTGATCGAGCTAAAATCTAAGGACAAGGTCATTAAGCCAAGGGTCCTGGTGCACTCAAGATTTTCGGGCAAAAAGACTAACCAAGGAAGAGGCCAAGGTTCCCCCAAGAAAGGCAAGAAGATTGGTAAAGGCCATTGCCCTATGTGTCAGAGATTTCACGGCAACAAACCTTACACCCTCAAAACTGATCTCTGTAATTACTGTCGCTAACCTGGACATTGGACTAAGGGGTGCTCAAGGATTAGGCAACAGTAAGGTCAAGGAAGGCCAGAAGTCTCAGGAGTTGGAAATGCATCTACCAAAGCAGAGCCCTTGTACAGCCATGTGTTTTTACCTTGATGAGCCAAACATCCAGGGAGCTAATAGCTATGCAAGGTAACTTTAATGTTCAGGATAGTAGTATTAAGGTTTTATTTGATACCGATGGTACTATTTTTATCATTTCCTTGAGCATGGTTGTCAAGTTAGGATTGCAAAGAACTTTGATGGATAAGATGAGATTTATTAAAAATGATGGGAGAAACATTATCTTTACCAATAAAATGGATGAGGGGTATCCTTTGGAGTTAGGGGGTCATAGGTTTTTGTGTGACCTTTGGGTTTTAGCCTTGATCCCATATGATGTTGTCTTTGGAATGGATTGGTTAAGTAAGTATAAGGCCTAGATTAACTGTGTAGGTTGTACAGTTAGTTGTACAGTTGCCCCTGAGGATGCCTCAGGGGTAAGTATGACTTACATTGGCGATTTGGCAAGTCGTGCCAAAAGCTTGCACCTCAAGTTGATGGAGTCCATTCCCATTGTGAGTGAAAAAGAATATTATTCACTGAATGGGGTGGTAGTCGAGGAGCAACTTAAGGACATCCCAATAGCCAATCTATTTTCAAAAGTTTTTCTTGTAGACCTTCAGGGTTACCTCCAAATAAGGAGATTGAATTCTCCATAAACTTATAGCCTGGGGTAGAACCGATATCCATACCCGTATACCAAATGTTAGCACCTGAAATGGATGAGTTGAAAAAGTAGTTAGAAGAGCTATTTGAGAAGGGCTTTATAAGGCCAAGTGTTTCCCTAAGGAGAGCCCCAGTGTTGTTTGTGAAGAAAAAAGATTAAACCTTACATTTGTGTGTAAACTACAGGAAACTAAATGTAGTAACCATAAAGAACAAATATCCATTGCCCAAGATCGATGAATTATTTGATAGGTTAAGAGGGGCAAAGGTCTTTTCCAAAATAAACCTAAGCTTTGGATACTTTCAGATAAGAGTAAAGGAAAAAGATATCCCAAAAACTACATTCAGGACTAAGTATGGACATTATGAGTACACAGTTATGCCTTTATGGTGACAAATGCTCCGATAGTATTCATGGATGCCATGAATCAAATTTTTAGGCTCTACCTAGATCAATTAGCTAAGGTGTTCATTGATGATATCCTGGTATACTATAAGACCCCCCAAGAACATGAGTAGCATTTAAAAGATAACTTTACAAGTGCTTAAAGACAACCAATATTATGCAAAACTATTTACGTGCCAATTCTGAACAAGTGAAATTCCATTCGTCAAGTAGAAACGCCCAACAACTGTAAGTAAAATTTGAAGTGTCCTAGGATTGGCAGGCTATTACAGAAAGTTTGTTAAGAAATTCTCTATGATAGATTTGTCATTGACTACCTTAACCAAGAAGGCATAGAAGTTTATCTCGACTTCTAAGTGTGAAGAAAGTGTGCATAAGCTTAAGAAAAGGTTAACTTCTACTCCCATCTTAATCCTACCATATCTGCATAAGACTTTTTTTATATATACTAATGCATCTGGGATAGGATTAGGATGTGTGTTGATGCAAGATAAGCAAGTGATTGCGTATGGGTCTAGGCAATTATGCACTAACGAAGTGAAGTACTTGGTGCATGATCTTGAGTTGGCAACTATTGTATTTGCCTTAAAGCTCTAGGCACATTACCTCATCAAAAGGTCCTTTAAGATCTTTATAGCCCATAAGAGTCTGAAGTATTTTTTTATCCAAAAGGACTTGAACATGAGACAAAGAAGATGGATCAAGTGTATCAAGGATTATGACTACTTGATAGATTATTGTTCTGGTAAAAGTAATGTGATTGCCGATGCCATAAGCCGTAAGTATTCTAGAGTGATTCTTTCTAAGGATAAAGTGACTAGTACCTTAGAAAGTTCCAATATGGAACAGTTCTCGATCTTATTTGAAACATGGTAAGACTAGGAAATGGCTCAAGTTATAGTCTTTGAGATTCAATTAGTGTGGCTGACTAAGGTTAAGGAAGCTCAGGACAATAACCCAAACATGAATAAAGTTTCTAAGGAGGAAATTTTAGTACAAGGATGGGTTACTTTCCTATGGTGACCAGCTTTATGTGCCAAGTGACCTAAGGCAACAAGTATTGCAAGAAGCATATTCAAGTAAGCTTAACGTTCACCCTGGTGTGAATAAGATGTACCATGACCTTAGGACTAATTTCTAGTGGCCAAATTTTAAAAGGGACATACATGAATATGTGTCTAAGTGCCTCACTTGTCAAATAGTGAAGGTAGAGTACCAAAAGCCATCAAGAATGTTGTAAAGTTTGCCCCTTTCAGAGAAAAAGTGGGGATCCATCACCATGGACTTTTGTGTTGGGTTACCTGATACAAGAAGTCAGCATGACTCAATTTGGGTGGTGGTGGATAAGTTAAGAAAGTTGGCACATTTTATCCCCTTTAAGATTACATATACCATGGAGAAGTTGGCCCAATTGTATATTCAGGAAGCGGTGAGACTCCATGGAATCCCCAATCAGACTATATCTGATAGAGATCCCAGTTTTGTCTCAAGGTTCTAAAATGCCTTCAAAAGGCTAAGTGTTCCATTGTGAGCCTATGTACTGCTTATCACCCTTAGACTGATGGGCAAACAGAACAGGTGATCCAGAACTTGGAGAACATGTTACGAAGTTGTGTGATGGATTTTATAAGGGATTGGGACCAATGCCTGCCATTGATTGAATTTGCCTAAGTAATAACTATCAATAAGCTATTAAAATTACACCCTAAAGTTTTGTATAGGCATAAGTTTGTGACGCCTCATTGTTAGGAAAATAAGGTAGATGAAATGGTTGTTGGCCCAAAAATCATTGCCGAGACCACAACAAAGATTAAGTTGATCTAAGCAAGGATCAAGGCTGCCTCAAACTGGCAGGCAAAGTACACCAATGTGTGAAGGAAATATTTGGAATTTCATGTAGGAGACAAAGTACTTCTTATAGTTTCCCCAATGAAAGGTGTTGCTAGGTTTGGCCAAAGGGGTAAGTTTGCTCCAAAACATATTGGTCCTTTCAAAATCCTTAAAAGGATGGGAAAAGTAGCTTATCAGTTGGCTTTGCCACCAAGTTTGGCCCCCTTCAAAATGTCTTCCATGTGAGTTCCTTAAGGAAATGTATTGTGAACCCCGAGCAAGTATTAACCCTATCCATCATACCAATAAGGAAGGACCTAAGTTATGAAGAGTACACCATTAAGTTTCTTGATCACCAAGTCAGGAAACTAAGGACAAAGTGGATTCCAATGGTCAAGGTACTATGGTCTAACCATGGTGAAAAGGAGGCCACTTAGGAGACCGAGCAAGATATGCAAAGGCAATGTCTAAGTGAATTTTCCCTATTAAGTCAGAATTTGGGGAACCAAATTTATGAAGGATGGGATGATGTGATAACTCTCCTAGTTAATGATTGGCTTTAACCTAGTAAGGATGTTTTATTTAAGTGTTTTTACTTAAATGCCTCAAGTTAGTATCTTACTAAGTAAGAAAGATAAACTAAGTAAAAGTAAAGATAAGTTCCTAAATGTGATTTGGCACCTAAGAGTCAAAAGGGCAAAATGGTAATTTTGACCCAAAGGAGTGGCATGACTTGTAATTTTGATGAAAGTAAGGTCATGTAAATATTTTTTACTCATTAAGTTAAGACCATAAATTATTCTAGCTATTAGAACCATTGTTTGAAAAAAAAAGCAAAAATTTTACTAAGTGTTCGAATGAGTCATTTAAGTGTTAAGCAGCTTATGTGTCCAAAAGGCTAAGTGTAAAAGGCATAAAAACATTCTTTGGGACCAAGGAGGGACAGTTTTGAAAGCATGTCTAGTGGCCAAAGTGAAACAAAAGACAACTTGAAGGCCAAGAGGCAAGAAAAAAATAATTAGGCTTTAGTGGAGTTGGTGAGATATTTCTTGAAAGAGTTTGTCACTATTCTCATTCCTTTCTTTCCCAATTTTATGGATCTTTCCCTCTAGCAAATGGTCTACTCCAAACCTCCTCAATCTCACAAAATTTTAGCAAATTTGAAGGTCCCAAAGTGAAATCAAGAAGCCTCCAACTCATTTTTGGTGCATTTGCTTCATTTTAGCTCTTTGTTGCTTGTTTTGGCCATAAACCCTAAAGTAAGCTTCCTAGTTCGGTTTGAGCTGGTTCTAAGTTGATTGAGTAGCTATAATTGGTCTTGATTTAAATTTCTTGGTGCCATATCATGTTGGTTTTAGGCCTGGAACTCAAGAGATCTAAGTTGAGCTCAAGTGTGCTTGTGTTTTGTTCTTCATTTATGGCTAAATTTGAGGTAAGGGTTCACATTAATTTAGCTCAAATAATGCATATAAATGTAGTATTACATGTTGGAATAAATTAGAAATAAGATCCACTTGAATTGGCTTTAGGGATTGAAATATGAAGCAAGTTTTGTGCAAGATAGCATAAGTGCATGAAATGATGTTAGACCATTGGTGATGCATTGCCAATATTGAGGAAGTATCGCCAGCAAGTTTTTAGAAAACTAGTGGGTTGATGGCTTTGGCAATGCATCAGCAACTGTGTCACCAAGGCCCAAACCCTTAAGCTCGGGGCACCTTAAGAATATCTCAATCTCTCGATTAACATCCCTAGTCTATTCTAAGATGTTATGTAGCTTTGGCTGGACTTAAAAATCATTCCTAAGTTGATAATTATGCATTATTTAAGTATTTATTAAGTGGTGTGATTAAGGTAGGGCTAAGTAAAATGGCTAATAGGGTAAAAGTGCTCAAGCTACTAAGGGGGCACTAAGGGGATTAAGGCTGATTTCAAAGTCTTCGTTGGCCCAAGTGAGAGGTTTTAGACCTTTGGGGAAATGAAGAAGAAACCTAAAAGAATCCCAAGTAAACCTTGTGGTTTGGTAAGTAAGCCACTAACGAGCTCTAAGCTAAGCTCCAAGAGTTTGGCAAGTTAGACCACATAAGACGATTACATTACATAATAAGTTAAGGGAATGATGGGTAAGTTTTGAGAGGAGGTGATGACCTACTCTAGAACCCATAAGTGGGACTTAATGGAGGTAAAAGAATCAGGATACGAAGGCCAGTGTCTAAAAAACCTCCGCCATTTTAGCTCATGGAATGTTCATGTTGCATATCATACATTCATGCATTACATGTCTATTATGTTATTTGTTTGTGATGTTTGTTGTTTGTTTGTTTTCTTCTTTTTATGTCATATTTGCATGTTTGCTTGCTATCTTTTTTGCAGGTACCCCAAGGCACTTACTAAGTACATTCATGTACTTACCCTCTTAAGTGTATTGTGTAGGTTCTAAAGTCAGGTCTAACAACTAAATGGTTAGTTTTGGGCAAAGTTTCCCTTTTGTAGGTACTTATTTACTTGAATCATTGAGGTTCTAAGGTTACTTGAGAGATAAGCTTTATACTAACTAAGTGTTATGCCTTTATAGTTTAGAGGCTAAAGTGGTGCACAAGGATAAGAAAGGGCTTACACTTGGATCTTGATAGCTCAAAGATAGGGCTCAAGTGATAGATCTTTGTTAAGAAATTTGTGTTCTATATATATAATACCTTATGTACTAAGGCATTGCCTCTATTAGGATATATTATAGTGTTAAACCATTAAGTTACTTTTGGGTGCATGCTAGTGTTGTAAAGTTTGTACAAACTGTTACTTGAAGTTGAAGTAATTAGTATTTTCTTGTCTTGGCACATTTTAAGTATGTTTTAAATAGAATGCTTGAGCGATGTTTTCTTAAATGACTTACTTATTTGTTTTGCATCACCAAGACAAATGCATGCATATTTTCTTGTAGGGTAGATTAAGAAACTAGTTGCACATAAATTGTCTTAATTTACCTACAAGTAATGGTTAGCCAATAATAACTAAGTGGGTCACTATTCCAAAAGGTCTACAAGTTAAGCAATTCCGTGACAATTGCTATATTTGTGCATATTTTGAGTTTTTTTTTGTGTCTTTGTGTGTTTGGATTTCAAGCTGGACATTTGTACTGAAAACTTTAGCCTAAATCCCTTACTAAGTTCTTCACAAGAGAACTTATCCATTATTGCCATCATTTCAAGGAATCTAGAAAGAGAGCATTTTGGTCTATTGCTTTTAGGTAAAATTTTCTAATGAAATTTTAGGTATAAAATCTTCAATATGTCTAGTGTTCAATTGGAAATTTTTCATGTTTTTTTTAGCACATTTGCTAATTTTAGTGTTGATATTTATTGCCTTGTGCAATAGTTGCCTTTTAAAGATTTTGGAGTGTATTATATAGTGCAAAGATTTCCAAGAAGCTACTGTATGTTCCCAACTAAGCTAGGGTTGATATAGGATGCATCTATGCATGTAAATGAACCATGGATGTTGAATGAAGTAATGAAGAGTTCATTTTGAACCTTGTGCAAATCTATCCACTATGTTACTTATGGGCTGTTCTTAAAGGAAATTGTGTTAAATTCACATGGACTGGTTCTAAATTCAAGGAAGTAATTTTCAAATTCAAGGAATTAATTTTCCCAAGTTTCCAATACATATTTGGATTTGTCCAAATTGAATTTGCACAAAAAACTGAGGTTTGTGATTTATTATGGAATTTTGAGTACACTTCAAATTTTTGTTGCAGAATCAGGAGTACCATTCAATTTAAAAGCTATAACTCTCTGCACACATTGAGTTTAGTTATGAAATTTGAAAAAAATTTATAATTCTTAAAGAGGAAGAATTGAGCTTTTGAATCACTTAACTTGGAGCTCTGTAGCTCAAGATATGCCCTTCTGAAATCTGCTATGTACTATTCATACGGTCACTTTTTCTCGGATGGTTTGTGAAATCAATAAATGCTTTTTTAGATGGATTTAACATTTCAAACTTATTTCCCTATGAATGTTTAAGTGTGTTAAAAGTTTTAGAACCTTGAGGGCATAGGAGGACTGTTATGGCTCTCCTAGTTTGAAGGCTTATTTGAGGAAGGTAAAGTACTTTAAATTAAGTCTAAAACCTTAATTCAAGTTTACATAGCAAGAATAAGAAAGTTTATCAAGGTTCACTAAGTTCTAAAAAGGTTAAGACACTAAATAAGGTTCAAGGGAAAAATGGTAATTTTGCATCCTGAATAGTCGGGCTAGGTCCTGAGTGGTTAAAAATGAGCTTTTATAACCTAACTTTTAACTTTAACCCAAACTTAGTTGAAATAAACAAAAATTGATCAAGAATGACTAAGGTTATCAAAAGAAGGGGGCATAAGTGCTCCATGTCTAATACTTTGGTGGCTTAAGTGTTAAACTTGGTTTATAAGATGGAAAAGTAGGGGATGGCTGCCATAACCCGAGTTCATCCTTAACACCATCATTTCTTCATCAATTGGAGCCCAAAATCAAGAGTTCTTAATGAAAAGAGAAGCTACCATAAGAATATACACCATTAGAAGCTTAGTTCAAGCATAAAATCATGGTTTTGAAGTTTAGAGCTATGTTTTCACTATCCCCTATTTTTTATACGAGGTAATCAATGTGTTCTTGATTGATTTCATGTTTATTAGTTGATTGGGGGCTTGGGTTTTGGTTAGAAGTTAGTAACTTGATGTTTTGTGCCCATATTTGCTTAGAACTAGGTGGAGCTTTGTACAACTCAAATTTTTTAGGAAGAGTTACTTATTTCTTGCTTGTGAAGTGAAGTTAAGGTAAGGGAGTTATGTTTTCAAGCATAACTGAAGCTATTGGATTGAGTTTGCTTGATGAATTCAAGTAGTCTTAGCAATAGCATTAGTTACAAGGCATAGTGGTTAATGGTGGACTATGAGGTTTGTGATGATTGGAATGATGTTATAATGCATCACAGTTAGGCTTGTGATAGTTGGTTGTGATCTATGCAACATGTTTTACATGTTTGTGAAGTTTGGAGGCTAACCAAGCATGTTTGATATGTTTGGTAAGTGTCCAAAGTTCATAACAACAAAACTGGGAAAATTTTCTAGGTTTCACAGATTGGCGATGCGTCGCCAACCCTTACCATTTTCCCATGATGCATGACCAATGCTGCAAAATAGACAATTCGTAGACAACTGTGGCGATGTGTCGCCGTAGACATGTTGGCTGAATTTTCTAAATTTTTCTAAAAGGGTCAAGGGGAGACCTAAGGGGGTTCTTAGGGTACCTTCGGGTCTGAGCATCCCAAGGGTACTCCGAGAGTTTCAAAAGTCCTTCAAGACCTTGGAATTTTCTTGAGTTTTGCAAAGTTTTATGGTTACTTCTACCATAAGCAAGAAAACTAGTTTACTAAGGATCACAACTAAGTATCACTAGCTTGGGTGAAAGGTTTAGAACCCTTGGCAACCTAACTGTGCCATTAGTGACAAGGTTGCAAGATGAAACCTTAGTGCACCTAGTCTATAAGGTCTTTATGGCCTATTTACAATAGTCCCACCATAGTGCCCCTATACAACATAAATGGGAGAGGTTCAACTGGTGATTTATCACTAGTTAGGTTAGCAAGCTAAGCTTGCTAGAGGACAAGGCTATGCCTTGTAGTACAAGAACTAGAAAGAGGAGACGTCTCAAAGGACCTAGATATATACATATATTAGACCCTTAGGCTATATGAGCTCACAGCATGTTACATATGTTCTCATATGTGGAGTTCTTAGTAACTTTTCTTGCAGGTAAAATGAAGACCCTTACTGAGAATGTTTAAGTTCTCACTCCCTAGTTATGTTATGCAGATTTTGAAGTTGTTGGGTTGGGTAATCGCTGAGAGTTATCGCAGTAGTTTGCTTTTGTTGCAGGTATCTCATTAAAGAATCTTTATGAATTTAGTTTATTTGGGTTACTTGTTGGTTAAGTCACAGTGCTAATTATAGTCTTCCTTTGGCCACAGAGCCTAGCAGCATGTGGACAAGGACTTTTGTGACTTACCACTGGGACTTACATCCAATATGGGAGTTTAGTTCAAGAAAATCGCAGTTGAGGATTGTATATATAGTACTCCTAGTTGCCTCTATTGTCTATGTTTTGAGGAGTCCTAGACTCTAAGGTTGTTCTTGGGTGAGGGCATTAGTCTACCTTATGTATGAATGCTCCCACACAGTTGTTATGTGTAGTAAATTCACATAAATGTTGATTTTGTATGCTTTGGCTATTTGAATTTATTTTCTATGGAAATGTCTTGGCCAAGTCAACATTTTATGGATTTTGCTAATCCAAGTCAAAGCATGAAGAACATGCATGTTGCATATTCTAGGTTAATCAACTAGTATCATGAATTTTTAATCCGCACACATATACAGCTAGCCAATTGCAACCACCGTGAGACCAGCTCTCACAGGCTTCCTAGGTAGCAGCCAAGGACGGTTGTTTTAGTTTTACAGCTAGAAATTGAAATGTACATGGCATGCTTGTCTAGGCACATATAAGGGTACTCAGTACACTATGAGTGCAAGTGTTTATATTTAAGGGCATAGTTAGCTGAGAAAATTGTTATGCAACATTCAAGTTACTGTATGACAATTGTCGTCCTTGCCAAGCAAGCTTAACTATAAATATGTTTATTTTATGGTTGGATTACCATACGTGTCTTTACATAATGAAAAAAGAGCCACTTGATTAAGGTTGCTAGCATTATTCTGATTGGCCTACAGAGCATGCTATTGAACTAGGACTCTAGGACACCTAGAGATAGTCAAGTGTGATAACATTCTTCTATAGTACCAGAGTGCTAACAATTGTGAGTAGTGGGGTAAAATTTGACTGTGTGGGTATTTGTTTTAGAAAGAGTTTTAGATGGGTCATAAGGGAGAGGAGATAAAGTTTTGTTATGGAAAGATGTGCTAGTGGGGGATAAGAGTTTTGAAATAAAATTTCCTACCTTTTTCGTTATCCACAAATAAGGAGTACAAGGTTTCAAATTTGGGACTTTGGGAGGGTGGTTCATGGAGTTGGGTTTGGAATTGACAAAGGGAGTTAACAGGTAAGGCAATTGGAGAATTTGACACTTTAGAGCAGGTCTATAATTCATTGCAAGTGGATGCATCTAAGGAAGGTAAAATTATGTGGAGGGTAGGCAAAAGTGGAATTTACGTATACACTAGAGAATGCTAGAGCAAATATATGCTGCTGAAAGTAAACCTTTTGGTGTTGAAAGCCATCAAAGATTACATTCCGACTAGATCTAATCTTGTCTAGAAAAGTATTGTCATCTCCAATTCACTTTGCCCTTTCTGTAGCAATAGTCTTGAAGATACATGCATGTTTTGGTCAGATGTTTGTGGGTGTATCTAGTATGGGTTTCAATCTTTTCTTGGCTGCATTCTAGTGCTCTTATAGGTTTTTGACTCATTGGAGATTCTTCAGGAAAAGCATGCTACACGTTTGTCCAAGCAGCAGTATGAAGCTTGGTTTGCTACTCTTTTGATAACAGCATGGGTAATATGGAAGGTGAGAAATGAGCTAGTTTTCAAAGCCAAGGATTTTAACTCATGAGAAGTACTTTTCTTTGTTCAAGCTCTTTCATTCCTTTGGATTGTAAACAAGTGTAAAGGATTAAAGTGCTATTGGTATGAACGGGTCCATAACCTCTATTGGTGAAAGCAAATCCACTAGGGTGACTTGTCTTCCATTGAATTGTTCAACAACTTGCTGGGCAATTCTTTTGTGCTCAATCTAATAGTATCAATAAATATTGCTTTTGCTATTAAAAAAAAAAATCATACACCTCCAAGTTATAGTATCCCAAAAAAAAAATAGGTCAAATTTGAGTTGTCATATTGAGATTAATTATTTTAAGGAAGATATTTTATGAATAGATAAATAAATATATTTTAGGAAGTGTTGTGCACAATATCTGAACATTGATACCATGATAACACACTCTTTATCACAACTTCAACTGAGTCATTCACTCTATATTTGGGCACTATATGAACCAAACGTGCCAATAATACCACATGACATTCTATTCTAATTCTTATTAGCTACTTACAGCATTCATTTCAAATAGATCTTGTCCTAAAAATGTTTGTCACAATCTCATTTGCACAATGAACCTTCATGCAACATCACAATTTTTTTCTTTAATAATATAACGGTAATCTTTTGCTATAGAAATTAAACAAAAAAAAAAAGAAACACCAAGAGTTTTTATATTCTTGGTATTTTTTCTCTGTTTTGTTAAGATAAGAAATTTAGTGCAAGAATTGATGTTGCAAGAAGAAACTTATATACAAGCTTTTTTGTAAATTAGATTAAATGGATGCCATTGAATTTTTTTAACTCATTAGACTTTATTTGTTCCTTGGTTGCATTTATGTAATTCATAAATCGACAAAAGAAAATAATATTAATAGTTAAAATATAGTGAAAAAACACATGTTTTAAAAAGAAACTAGAACAAGCCAGCCTAACAGACCCCAATAAACAAAGAAAAATACCTTCTTCCCAAGACCCAAAATCCAAACTAAAACTCCATGGTCCTTACAAACACACCCTACTAACAACATAAAAGGTTCAAGCCATAGACCCAAAAGTTACATCATCCAAAACCCGTAAAAAGAATAATAAAATAAAGTCTAAGCTTTAATTCTCCATTCCAATATTTTTGGTTCACAATGTAATGTTGATCCTTTTAGCCGAAATCCATTCTTTTTGCATCCCTTCTTCTAATTCTTAGCTTTGTCAAATCTCTATAGAATTTTCAAAGCTCGTTCATCACGACCATAAAAAATTTCAATCCCCACAATTTATACAAAGACATTAGAGGGATCCTGGAAACATTAAATCAGCCTCATCATTGTTTATATTTTTCCCCACCTCTGAAACCTTATTAGTTTTAGAAATTTCATCTGCTAAATTCTTTGAAGGGATGGCCATCCTCATCGATTTTAATGGCAAATCCAAACACACACCCTCCTAACCCCTAGCCTTGTCCAAAGAAATTGGGGAAGCCCCTGGAAAAATTAAGTTAGGAGCGTCTGAAAAATTATTTAACCTCAGGCCATGTTCCTTGACTTCTTCCATAATTTAGAGCTCACATTTGAGCATGAAGACCCAAAATCAGAAGAAGAGATTGACCCAATAGACTCTTTATAAGATCCTTTCATCAAACCACAAGCCCACCAGATACACCAGACCTTTCAAGTCCATTAGATTGCAAAACCCTAGTCTCACCTTTCTTCACTGCCACCTAAGTGTTTCATCTTAGCCGCCAAGGGCTGTTCAGCTACTCCACCTCTCGTCACCACCGTGCCTGCCTCTACTTCGATTGTCTCCTGGCCTCCGGACGCCGCCGACGGCTCCCCAACAACCTCACGCCTCCTCTTGTAGTCATCTCCCAAATCTCTCTTGTCCGGTTCAACCATCGGCCATGATATACGCTGCTCACCTCCTTCCCCAAACATTGCCGCACCTCCTCCTTCGTCCTTGCTGTAGAAGACCTGACCGCTGCCTTGCATCTCCTTTCCGTTTCTATTGGACGCCCTGCTGCTCACCATAACCTCCTTAGGCCGCCATTGTGGGGATTTTGAAACCAATGAAATCCTTCCACCAACCAGATTACGGCATGGACAACGAGCGGACTCATCCAGTTTCTCACTTGACAGAGCATACAACATTTGAACGACATGTTCCCACCCATTCGACTTCCATCCTTCAGGAAAAATAATACGTGACTAATTGAAATTTCTTACCTCCACCAATTCCAAAAATCATCCATGTAAGTTCCTTTGCAATCCAAAATATAATGTCCTACCATCTAAGCTTTGCCGTTGTTGTATCAGCCCCTCCGTCGAGAATCCAACAAATTTTCTCCAATTGTTAGTAAACCAAACAATGTCTTCTCCTCTTAGATTGATGGACCACCGATTTCTCCAGATTCAATTCTGCGAATGACATCCTCACTAATCCTCCGCTCAACTTGAAGAATGAATGATTTTTTTCTCAACCAAAATAGAAATTTCAGTGTTAAATCTCATCCCTAAAAATTTTTCTTAAGAGAGGCCAATATCTTTAGTCTTTACAGTTTTTATCTAGTAATGCCAATAAAATGAAATAACCTATTTAATTTTTTGGAATTCAATTAAAAAATATATATTAAATATTTTTATTTTACAAAAAATGCTTCAGAATTTTTTAATTATGTTAATGTTCTACTATTTCATTTTCTGGAATTTACTTTTAAGTATTTCACTCTCTGGTCAATCATTCAAACAGCCAAAAATAATTTTAGTATCACTAACAACTCAAAATAAATAAATTTCTAATATAGCTATGAAAACTAGGTTGAATCCTAAGGAAAATTTTTATCTAAAAGTTTCCTAATAAAAAACTGAAATAAAAGATTGGGGGAATTATTTGCAATTAGAAATGAAATAAAAAAAAAGATCAGAGAACAATAATTGAGAAACTTATTAAGTAAGAAATAAACAAAACAATCAAGAATGCAAATTTTGGCATCAATCAACACCCACCACTGAATTCTTACAACTGATCATCGATGTATAGATGGTTCGATCACAACTTTGAATATTTATCATTGGAGTTATCTTCCGACCTCTCCTTAGTCGTAGTTAATTAGAAAACAAATGATCTAATTAACCCTAACTGCTAAAAAACCTAAAACAAACGCTTCGATTTAATTTAACAATTACATTAAAAATTAGAAAGATCGATGAAACTAAATAACGCAAACACAAGCAGTTGCATTCAATTTAGTTGAATGTTCTTCCTAAGACCTAATGATTTTTTACGCAATAAATCAAAAAAAACTTAGTTGCTTTACATATTAAAGATGCCAAATAATTATGGATTTGATTTCTAACCTAGTAGTAGATTAAATTTGAATAACAACTAGTAGACTTTTTAGCATATAAATGAGACAATCATGAAATTAGTCATAGAAGAGCACTCAATACTCAAAGTATTAATTGACTGAATAAAAACAACTTTAATCTTACAATGTTGAAGAATTCAGGGTTTCAGTCTCCTTCAACCAAAAATAAAATAAAATTAGCCAAACATAGCCAAGAAAAATCTCCTAAAAGAAAAGAAAGAAGAAAAGATACAAAAGAGAGTTTTTGGAAGCAAGAAGAACCTACGACAGCTGCTGGTCCCTTTAATAAAATTAACCTATAAAAAGATTAAAAATAACTAGAATGCCTTAATGTGACCAAGGGAATTTCGTTTTTAAGTTGAAATTTTCTCCCACATGGTTTAGAGGCCTTTGGAATTAACCCACATCAAAACTGGTTTCAAAGTTATGGGCCAAAAAACACTCTAGAACATCAGTTGAAATTTTGAGTTAAAATTTGACCTTAATGTATCTATTATCTCTCAAAACTCAGAGCGTGAAAGTTATAGAGCTCTTTCCTAGCTTCAAAATGACACATGAATCACATAAAACAGATATCTATATTCAAAGATATGCTCAAAATACAGCAACTGCATCTAAACCAATGATGACGCGCAAAACATGCAAACTAGGTTTTATGGTCTGTATGTGATTTATAACTCCAGATGTTAGCTTTCCAATGAATTAAGAATCACTTCATTTCGGTCTCTGTAGCTCAAGATATGATTTTTCTACTAGAATATCACCAATCTGTCAAAATCTTAAAAGAGCACAATCAAATTAAAACCTGTAAAATTGCAAATTAAATTCACTTTTAATCAGTTGAGTCCAAATATGCTCTAAGCTACAAAACATACTTAAACTAGATCTTTAAGATTCAAAATATATTAAAACATACTAAATATGAGAGAAATAAATATAACAAAGGTAAGCTTATCACTCTCAAGTATCTTTGATTTTCATTATAAGAAACATTCTTACATCTCCTTTGCCCTATATATTATATAAACAAAAACATATTCATGAGTCCACATTTATTGTAAAAATTTAGAAAGCATTTTATTCTTACAAAATGTAACTATATATGATCATTTATCTAAAAAATTAAGATTTTACTTCAAAATGAGTTACTATAAGATAATGTTTTTAATATGCAGATGCGCTAGTAAGTCCCATTTTCTAATTATTTATTTATAGATTATTCGTTGATTATTTATTTCCATTTTTCACTAAGAATCATTCGTGTCCTCTCAAAGAGGTCATTCAATGTGTAAATTACAGACAATAGAAGTATAATTTCACCTCATTTTCCTAAATTTTAGAAAATTATGTCTAATTTAATTACGATAAGAATTTCTTATCCTTTTATTTTTTAAATTCCATTACGGAATAATGAATTTTTAAATGATGTTTGCATACAATGCAAGTTTTTGACTATGTAAACATTATTTCAAGCTGCATGTTTTGATCTAGTAGATTACTTCTCTTTTAAGGTAGAACTTCTGCGCACCAATGATTATTTAGCAGATTTAGTAGTTTTTTTATTGGCAAAGGAAAATAGATTGTATTATACCCACCCAGAGGCTGAACAAGTTTCAAGCTTCTACATGAGGTACTATCCCACCAAGAGCATAAAACTATAAGGCCTACTGCTTGACTAGGTGTGGGTTTGAGCACCAATCGGAAAAAGGTAGGATATATTTTTCCTGACCTTTGCGAACAACCAGAAGAAAGATAGTGACTTAACTGAAGAGAACAATTCCAAACTATCAATTACAGCATCCTTAAAAACAACTCCATTTTGAGGCTTCAGATATTCCATAAGGTGGCCTTTGCAGTGATATCCCAAGACTTCTTTGATGATAAAGAATTTGAGCAGCAAGGAGAATGCTTCAAGACTTGAGTAATGCTGCCCAAATTCGAGAGGGTACCACCCCACCAAGCGGAGATTGAACACCAGAGATTTTTTGCAAGATTGCCAGTCAGAAACAACTAAGAAGAGTCTTCCTGCTCTAGCTTTCAAAAAGGGCAGGTTATATCCATTTGTGAGACGCCCATTGCTAGCAAATTCTTCTTTGTTGGGATTCTATCCTGCAATACCTTCCATGTGAATAAATTGATCTAGATGGAACACCAGGAGCTCCATGCAAACAGGATTGTCTCTCGGGTTCTTCTTGCTGAGAGTTTCTCCAGCTTTTTGCTCACTGACTTGGCAGTAAACTCACCATTGTTGTTGAGCCTCCAAGCCAGTTTGTTAGTTGAATTCCTATTTATAGAAAGTTTTAGTAAAGAAGAGATTCCGTGCAGCTCACTCTCAGTACGACCCCTTAAAGACAAGTCCGAACTAAGACTCCAACTCCAACTTTTCCCTTCCCAAAAACCCATCTCAAAGACACAAACATTTGGACTTGGATAGCACCTAAAGAGTCTAGGACACTTTGACTTCAGGATACTTTTCCAAGCAACCTAGTGAATTTTTTTGTCCCCCCTTGAACCACACCCCCCCCCCCCAAGAAGTTTTTTTGAAGTGCCTCAAGAGTTTTTGGCACACCAGGCAGACAGTGGAACATAGAGAAGAAATACACAGGCAAGCTCCAAAGGCAAGATTTAATTAGTGTAATCTTGTCACCTGTAGAGAACATCTTAGCTTTCCAATCTGACAAATGCTTCTTCATTTTATCTATAACCGGTTTCCAATCAGTATATCTTTTCATAGGAGCGCCACTGGCGCTCTGAGATAAGTAAAAGGCATAGAGCCTACTGCACAACCATGCAGCTGAGACATCAAAATTATTTTAGAATCTGAAACATTCAGATCAAGGAGGCAGCTTTTTGACATATTTGTCTTTCAACAAGAAATCAACTCAAAACATCTCAAAACTCTTCTGAATTGCAACAAGTTTTCTTCATCCCACTCGCCAATAATTAGTGTATCATCACCGAATTGTAAATAAGTCAGCTCCATCTCGTTCCTGGCCACTTTTATTCGCCTTAATTCTCCTATTGTTAACAGCTTCTAAGATCAAGTAGTGAAGAACGTCAACTGCAATCTAAAATAAGAAAGGAGAAAGGGGATCTCCTTGCCCCAATCCTTTCTCCAGCTAGAATTGAGAGGTAGGGCTACCATTTACCAACACAAACACTTTGGCAGACGAAAGACAACCCCTTATCCATCCAACCTATTTAGCACCAAATTTCATTTGCTCTGGATTGTAGAGCAAAAAATTTCAATTTACATTATCAAACACCTTTTCAAAATCTATTTTGAAGAAGCCTGTCTTTATTTTCTTCTCCTTAACATGGTGTGTAACCTCGTTTGCAACCAGAATTCCATCAAGGATCTATCTGGCTTGGACAAAAGTGGACTTCTGACTTACCAGCAAATGAATTTTCTGTGGAAGCCTTTTAGCCAGCACTTTTGAGATAATCTTGTACATGGAATAGATGAGACTTATAGGCCTGTAGTCCCTTAGGGTGGTGGAATTATGAACCTTAGGGACAAAAGTTATGAAGAAGGTGTTACAACCTTCGTAGATCCTGCCTGACTCTTCAAAGTGTCTTGCAAAACTGCAAATATCTGATTTCATAAATCCCCAACATGCTTTTAGGAAGCCAAAATTAAACCCATCAGCTATAGAGGCCTCTGTGCTACTACAATCCCAAATTGTATTTTTTATTTCTTCTTCAGAAAAAAGGCCATTCCAAATAAGCTGCATCCTGCATATTTAAATTTTTTTATGCTGCGTAGCTTGAATGTTGGCCTGCACTTCCCGTTTTCTGAGAATTTTGCTTTGAAGAGATTAAGCACCTCTTCCTTGATAGTTTTAGGATCTTCAATCTAATTGCCATTCACTTAGAGATCTTTTAGAGAGTTCTTCCTGACATGCTAACACATAAGCCTATGGAAGTATGCTGAGTTCTCATCTCCAATTTTTATCCAATTCTCCTTTGATTTTTTCCTTAGAAACAATTCTTTATGTTCTGCCTGTTCCTAGAACTTCTTTTGCAAGGCATTCTTCTCCTCTAATCCCTCTACAATTAAACTTACAGTCTCCAAAATAATATCCCATGTGCAAAGCTGTTGCTTTGTCCCCTCCAGGATTAACTTCCATATCGCTAAAAACACTTTTATTCCAGGCCATTAGTCTGGATTTTAACTGCTTCAATTTTTCTATTTGGACAAAGCTACCGTTTCCAACCACCATCATTGAGCTCCACTCCTTCTCAACAAAAGGTAGAAATCATTATGTACCAGCCACGCATTGGAGGATTTAAAAGGTGTTGGCCCAAAATCTTGTTGGACTAGCTTAAGTAAAATAGGGCTGCTGTCAGATATACATCTATCCAGACCTTTCAATCCTAAATTTGGCCATAACTGCAATAAACTCTCAGAGGCTAAAGCCCAGTCAAGCCTACTCATCTTTGTGCCCTTTGAATTATACCATGCGAATTTTATTGCACCGAGGGGAAGATTTATAGCTTGAGTTTCCTGTATAAACTCCTTGAAAGCCTCAATTTTTTATGCACAACTTATACAACCTTTTCTTTCTTTTGTCCGAAACCACTGAATCAAAATCTCTAATACAACACCATGGCCCCATGAAATTGGATAAT
Source organism: Aquilaria sinensis (assembly GCA_005392925.1). Classification (NCBI taxonomy): domain Eukaryota; kingdom Viridiplantae; phylum Streptophyta; class Magnoliopsida; order Malvales; family Thymelaeaceae; genus Aquilaria; species Aquilaria sinensis. The sequence continues at coordinate 22,623 of SMDT01000473.1, read as the reverse complement.
ATCAAGTATACATTTTCCAAGAGATCTTTCTTTTTGCTTGGGCATTGAGGAGCATAGATGTTTAGCAGCAAGATGGCCTAATTGATTCCCATCCAGTGGCCTAGAACTCCAAGACAACCATCAAAGGTGAAGGAATCCACCTGATCGAAAACATCTTTGTTCCATATGCTTCTAAGTCCTCCAGACATCCCTTCTATATTTCTCTCAACAAAAATTGAAACGCTGGTTTGTCCAAAGAGCCCGAGTAGTAGTAATATAAGATATGTTTGCAGCTTTTGTTTCTTGTAACATCATGAAATCTACCACAAATGTCTTATGTGGATCTAATAGGATTAAGATGGGAGTAGAAGTAAACCTTCTCTTAAGCTCTTGGAAACTCTCCTCACGTTTAGAAGTCTAAATAAAACTTTTATGTCTTCTTTATCAAGATAGTCAATGGTTAAGCTATCACAGAGAATTTTCCAAAGAATCTCCTATAATCACCCGTCAACCCTAAGAAACTCCAAATTTCACTTACAATGGTCAGTTGTCTTCACTCTACCACTGCTTTTACCTTTTCTGGGTTGATACTTAGTCCTTGGGCATTTATGATGCGCATGAGGAACAAAAGTTCACATGCACAAAATTGGCAATTGGATAGTTTCACATAATATTATAAGCACTTGCAAACCTACTGTTAAATGCTCTTTATGTTCACAAGGAATCTTAGAGTAGACTAAGATATCATCAATAAACACCTCAACAAATTGATTTAGCTAGGGCCTAAAAATTCAATTGATGGCATCCATGAAAACTATTGGAGCATTTGTCACTCCAAAAGGCATAACCGTGTACTCATAATGCCCATTATAGCAACGGTCCATTATAGCAACGGTTTAGAAGTTGACACAAATCAATTCACACATAGGTCGATTGAATACCTGTTATGATCTACGAGAAATTTTAAGATCATTGACTTGGTTATGTTAAAAGAAGACTAAGCACCTTTAATGCCCAAAAATTGGTATATGGGGTTCAATTTTGTCTTTTCTTAACTTTTTGTTTCTTTACCTAATCATTTGATAAAATAATTTTTATTTTAATTATTTTTTGAAATTTTTTTCTCAATTCCAAACTATGAATCTTACTAGATCAACCAAATATGGAATTTTACATATTCTTGGAATCTAGGAATTTTATCAAATTGACCAAGGATATGAAAAGGGTTTCTTATTCAAACTGTGGGTCTTAACAAACCAATCAGATTCGAAGAAATAATCCATCTTGGGATTTTATTAAATCCATCAAAACTAGATTCTTGAATATTTATTATATTTTTATCACTTTAATTTGACTAATTTTTTAAATTCTTTTAAACATAAATTAAATTATTTTTCAAAAAAGTTTGGTTATTGCAAACAATTCTCTCTTTTTCCTTGCAGTTTCAAAGGCTAACTGAAAGAGTTTCCAGCAAATAATGAAGGCATATTGCAATCTATCTAGCCAGGCAATGAATTTTGACAAATCTTGTGTGTACTTCAATCAAAACAGTCCTATTGAGACTCAAAAAATGGCCTGTCAATGGCTACAGATTTTTGCAACTTCTAATCCTAGGAAGTATCTAGGTTTTCTTAATATATGGGGGAGATCTAAGAATGAAGCTCTAAGTTTTGTCAGAGATAAAATGGCCAAAAAGCTTTAAAGTAAGAAGGGGCGACTTCTTTCTTTTGTTGGTTTCTTGCTTTTCCTATTTCCCCTTACTGTATGGCATGTTTTAAGTTTTCTTCAGGTTGGTGCAAAAAGCTTAATGCCATGATAGCAAACTTTTGGCAGGGAGCTTTTAAAGGAGGGGGTAAGGTCCATTGGAGAAGTTGGAATACCTTAACCAAGTCAAAATCTTCTAAAGGCCTAAGGTTCAAGGATTTGGAGGGCTTCAATAATGATTTACTAACAAAGCTAGCTTGGAGAATAATCAAGAACCCTTCTAGCTTTTGGGTAAAAATGCTTAAATTAAAGGTTTATATTTTCCAACTTCTTTTGTTATGGATGCACGAAAAAGTTATCGGGCTTCTTAGTTTGGTCAAGTATTTTAAAAGGGTGTTATGTAGTGCAACAGGGATTTCGATGGGAGACAGTATGTGTTTAGAAAGATCCTTGGTCCCCTAACAAAAACATATTTTTACAGACTACCTCTATTATACCCCCTCATTTAAGTAACATCAAAGTGTGGCAAGTAATGAAGCCATCTTCTTGTGCTTAGGATTTAAGGAAAATTCAGCATTTGATTTCATTTCAAGATGCTTGCACTATTAACAATCTACTTATTAGGCTTCACAGAAAACTTGATATCATGATTTGGCCTTATGAGAAAACTGATGAGCTATCTATTCGCGCTGGCTACAACTTTTAGAAAAGGGAAGTGATTTCTTTGTTGCCTTTCTCTTCTCGTTACATTGATTCCAGATTGTGAAAGCATATATGGAAGCTAATATGTCCCCCCTAAGTTGCTTAATTTTGTTTGGAGAGCATGTCAGAATAAGTAAGTCTAAAGTGCACTCTGCCTTTATGTTTATATATTTTTGTATTCTAATACTACCCTTTCTATCATAAAACAAGTGTGAATGCAACAAATCTTGTGTCCCATTAAAATTAGAGATATGTACAAATCAAATACAAGATTTGTATAAACTTGACATACAAAGAAAGTGAAGGATCTGCACAAATAATGTGTGATATATATACAAATGATATCATATATATGTTTTCAGTAATATGTTTGGGTTCAACCTCCTATAAAAAAAACAGATGTGAACACGTCAAATCCCATTTTCCACCAAAATTATAGGTATGTACATATCAGATTTCAGATATGTATGAACTTTAATGTATATGAACTATGTATAAATGAAATATAACGGAATTATGTGGGACATGGGGGTGTTACAAACTCCCCCCCTTATGTACCCAACGTCCCCGTTGGGGTCAATCGGATCCAAAGTAACCTCTCTAAAGGAAGTAAAAGATATGTACAAATAATATACCATAAATATATGTATAAATGAAATACCATAGACATTACTAATATATTTAATGTGCTGATTATGAAAACTATTGTTGATATATTCAATTGTACGTACAAATTCTTTTGTACATATATAATTATATGTTTATATGATTGTCTTTATGTATTGTACATGTTATACTTCAGCATTAAAATTTTTCTTTGATTATATTGAGAAACATATAATTTTAGCAAAAATAATAAAAAAAACCACTAATGTTACCTAGTTGGCTTGAATCGGCCACTAATGTTTTTTTTTAGCAAAATAAACCCCTTATCTTTTAGAAACATGCCAAATAAGCCACTGGTTATTAACAGAGAAAATATTCCATTCAAAAAAAGGCATATTCCATTCATAGGAGGCTGATGTGGGTTTAAGAAATGCGAAATAAATAGATGTCATGGAAGGGATAGTTAAAGACCGAGTCAAAATTAAGTAGAAAGACCGAGTCAAAATTAAGTAGAAGGTTGGTTCAAGCATTATAGCGTGATAACCGAAGAAACCATTGGCTCTCCTCTGGCCTTCACTCTCCTCCGGTACTCGCCCTCCTCCGGCACTTGCTTTCCTCCGGGCCTCTGGTACTTGTTCTCCTCCGATGCAAATGGCCCATCTGACTGACAGGTTTTCATGACCCATAAGGGTATTGTTTGCAAATCACCCCAAAATTGGAGGAAATTATTGCCTATGCTGAAGAAGGGAAGATAGGATGAAGGCTGGGGTGCATCGAAACGGTAGGGAATCATAAAGTTTGCTATGCAGCGGGAATTGGGCGAGCTTTGAACTGGGATCAGTACAAACCCTTGTCCTATAGGCTACAGCTAGTTTATGTGGAGTCAGACAGTGGGCCGAACAGGGATGGAAAATGGCTGCTCGGTTTGCACTCTCCCTCATTCAAGTTGGCTCGATTGCATTGGCCCTTGACTTTAGGCTAGTGAGGTGAATAGGCTGTTGAAATCACTGCAAATTTCATGGAAAGGAATTGTCTTGCAGGTCAATCGGACGGCGGGCGGCATCGGGACTGAATGACCAACAAAGAGAGGGTAAAGTGGTTTAGGGTTTTCTCTCCAGCCATGTCAACTTCATTTTAACGGTAATGAGTAATTCGGTTTGACTCATAAACTTTAGTGATTTATTTGGCCAGAAAAGTGGGCGAATTGAGTCAACTAGTAAACAATAGTGGTTTTTTTGTTATTTTTTCCTATAATCATGCACTGCATATCTATTATTTTATTGGTTTGTGTTGATTGTTGATTGGTTGGTTGTTTGTTTGTTTGTTTGTATTCCATATTTGCATGCTTGCTTACTATCTTCCTTGCAGGTACCATAAGAGACCCTTACTAAGTACATTCATATACTCACTCCCTTAAGTTTGTTGTGCAAATTCTAACATTGGACCTAACAACTAAGTGCATAGTTGTGGGCTAAGTTTCCTCTTTTAAAAGTACTTATTTACTAGAATCCTTGAGATTTTAAGATTACTTGAGAGTTAAGCTTTGTATTAACTAAGTGTTATGCCTTTACAATTTAGAAGCTAAGTATGCACAAGAATAAGAAAGGGCTTGCACTTGGAGCTTGATAGCTCAAAGGTAAGGCTCAAGTGATGGATCTTGGTTAAAAATTTTGCCTTGTATTTATATAGTACCTTGTGTACTAAGATGTTGCCTCTATTAGGATACATTGTGGTGTTAAACCATTGAGTTACTTTTGGGTGCATGCTAGTGTTGTAGAGTGTGCACAAACTATTACTTGAAGTTGAAGTAACTGGTATTTTATTGTCTTGGCATGGTTTAAGTACTTTTTAAATGAAATGCTCAAGCATTGTTTTCTTAAATGGTTTACTTATTTGTTTTGCATCGCTAGGACAAACACATGCATATATTCTTGCAGGGTAGGCTAAGAAACTAGTTGCACATAAATCATCTTAATTTACCTACATTTAATAGTTAGCCAATAGTAACTAAGTGGGATCACAATCCCAAATAGCCTACAAGTTAAATAATTCAAGGTACTATGACCCTACTTTGTGACAAGATCTGTCTCAAATGAATGTTGCTAGGAGCTAATAAGAATTGGATTAGAATGTCACATTGCATTGTTGGCACATCTGGTGCACACAGTACCCCAATATAGAGTGAATGAGTTAACTGAAGCTATGATGAAGAGTGTGTTATCATGATATCAATGTTCAGATATTGTGCACAACACGTCCTAAAATAGATTTATTTTTCTATTAATAAAATATCTTCTAGAAAACAATGAATCTCAATATGACAAGATCTTTTTTGAATTTTTTTGGAAGATGGTTATACCTTCGAGTTGTATGATTATCTATTTCTATTAATAATATCCTACTTTGGTTGATAAAAAGTAGTCTCACAATCTTGTAGAATGTAATATACAAATTTTATGATTGTTTTAGGAGCAGATTTCATTTTATGTTTTTAAGTTCATGAACTTTTTGCCCTTGAAAATTGATTTTAGTTAAATACTAAAATAAACTAATATGATCATGTTAGATTTTAAAACCATATAATATGCGAAAAGCATGAGGAATTTTTTAACATGTGGTATTCCATAGAATTTTAAAGACATTATTGAAGTAAATTAATCATTGTAATAAATGGAGAAATATTCTTGTTATTTAATAGAGACCAACACATGTATACTTTGCAATAGAAATCTAAAAGTTAATATATTAAGGGGTGAAATCTAAGTGCTCCAACATTTCTCTTCAAATTATTTTTGAAATTAGATAGCTAATATTTCTTCCCATTATATTGGTGTAAGGCAGGGACAACTTATCAATTAACAAAATTGTAATTTGTGAAGGAAAATGAAAAATGAAACAATGTCAAAAGTTTGAACACACTAATTCTTTTTTGTGTTTAAATATCAAATTTTTGGATCATTATTTGTAGCAGGTCAACTCAAACTTGCGAAGGAGGCAAACTAGTTTTTATAATGCAAAGTAATAGTTGTTTTTTCATCTCCAGTTCTCAATCAGCTTCAAATCAAACTTTCAATTATTTTAGACTGCAATCAGTCAATAATAGATTACACTAAATAAATTTTTTAGCAATAAAGCCAATTTTCAAAAAATTACACAAAATTGGAATTTGTTTGCTATATCACTATCACTAGTACGTACTAGCTGCTACCATCAAGCACTTCAAAACTTTACTTCCAAACTAACCATATATTACACTTCTCACATGACCTTAACAAAATTTCAAGTCATTTGAAGGTTATATGTCTCAATTTTGCTTTAAAGTGCCAATTTTGAGAATCCTATCGGATTTTCTTATTCTTTGTAGCAGTATTTTCTATCTTAGTATCAAAAACTAATTTCAAACTTACTTACCTTTAGTTCATGCTCATATAGGTTTCTTTTACTTTTTAACTACCAAGTTTCATTTTACTTAATACTAGTTTGGCTAAGGACCAAACAAGACTTAAACTAGTCCAAGCTACCACTAAAAATTCATTACAATAGCTTACTAAAATTTTGATGCCCTCTATCATTAATAAACTCATTCAGCACTAACTAAACTTCTCCCAAGTTTTAATTACTAATTAAGCTAAGAAGTCATAAGTACGCAAAAGCTCATACCTTGAAAGAGAAGTAATCTACAAGGTCAAAATATGTAGCTTTAAGTAAAGTTAACATAGTCAAAATTTTGTTTCGCATACAAGCATCAGTTGAAAAGTCATCATCTTGTAGTCAAAGTGAAAAAAAGGGGATGGATAAGAAATTTTTATCATAAGTATAAATTGGACTTAATTTTCAAAAATTTAAGAAAATGAGCTAAAATTATACTTTCCTTGTTTGTAATTTATATATTGAATGACCTGATTAGGAGATCACATATGATTCTTAGTTAAAAATGGAAATAAATAATCAATGAATAAACTATAATTAAGTAATGAGAACATCAAACTAACTATCGCCTCTAAATATTAAAAGAATATCTTATAACTCATTTTGGAGTAAAATCTTAATTTTTTAGACAAATGATCCTATATAGTTGCATTTTTAAAGAATGAAAAGCTTTTTAAATTTTTATACAAAGTGTGGAGATGTGAGTGTGTGTTTTTATTTATATGATATGTAAGGCAAAAGAGATGTAATAGTGTTTTTTATAATAAAAATCAAAGGTACTTGAGAGTAAAATACTTGAAACTAAATTCCATAAAATTAAATTGTACTACATTAACACTATTAAAAAGTTTTGAAGCATTTTTTGTAAATAAAAATATTTAATATTTTTTTTAAATTGAATTAAAAAAAATAGAAGTAGCAGATCATATCTCATGAATGCAATAAACAAATAAACTGTTGGTACGAAAGCTCTTATGAAAATTAAATAGGACATGTTTTTGAAAGAGGGAAGAAAAAATATAAGAATGTGATTTCATTTTGTTGACATTACTAGATAAAAACTGACATAGTCAACACTAAAGATATAGGGTAAAATTTAAATTTAGTCCCCTAACTTTAAGGGTTTTCCTAATGTGGTCCCATAACTCAAAAAGTGAGGATTAAATTCCCCTCACTCAACTTGTGTGTCCTATTTTGGCCCCTACTATTAATTTAGGCATTACTTTGGACAAAAATTGCCTACATGGCACGCCAACTACCACGTGGCATCCTCTTTTATGAAAATAAGTGATAATACTAAAAGAATAATAGGTATCAGGGTAGAATTGACACAAACAAATAATTCTAAAAACCTAAAACATACATTAACCCAACATAGGCCATCCAACGCGACTCTAATAGTAGATGTGGTCCTGCAATTCGGTGGCGGCTATGACGTCTAAATTTGCTAGGCAAGGCAGAGGCCAATGACCCGAAATCGAGAGGGATAAGAAAGGGAAATATAGACAAGGAAATTGGGACGAGGAAGAGAGAGAAGATAAGGAAAATGAGATAGGACAAGGGGGAAATTGGGATGAGGAAGAGGGAGAAACAGAGACGAGGAGAGAAATAGACGGGAATGGGGAGAAATTGAAGAGATACAAAGAGGATGGGAGAAATCAGTGACTGGGGGAGAAAAATCTGGAGGAGGATGAAGAAAGGACCAGGGGACTGACATGGGGGAGAAATCGGGACTAGGACAGAGGACCTAAACTGGGACACATGTGGAAGAAGGCACAGGCACCGATGGGCGTTGGTGGTGGCGAAATGGTGGCGAGATAGTGATGGGCTCAACAAGTGGTGAACGGTGAAAAGGTAAGAAGATGATGAAATTTGGATTAATCACCTTTTAAGTCTCAAAAAATATTTTCCTTTGTCAATTCTACCGTAAATTTTCATTCTTTCAGTCTTATCCTTTATTGTCATAAGAAGATGATGCCACATGACAGTTAGGATGCCATGTAGGTAATTTGCGTCTAAACTAACACTTGAATTAACAGTAAAGACCAAAATAGGACACGCAAGTTAAGTTGGGGGACTTTCATAGTCATTTTTTGAGTTAAGAGATCACATTAGGGTGACCCTTAAAGTTAGGGGACTAAATTTGGATTTTACCCTAAAGATATACATCATGACATGAGCTAAGGTTTAGCAGTTTCACTGACTTTACATTTATGAATTACATAAATGTAACAAAGGAACTACTAAAGTCTTAACAGTTAAGAAAATTTAATGGCTCTCAATTTCATCTAATTTACAAAGAATTTTGTATATAAGTAAGCTTCTTCTTGCAAGTTACAGCATCAAGTCTTGTACTAAATTTCTCATCTTAAAAAAAACAAAGAAAAAATACCAAGAGCATAACTAGTCTTAAGTACTCAGTGAGTTTTTTTGTGTTTCTTATTTTTGTTTCAATTTCTATAGCAAAAGATTACTGTGATATCATTAAAAAAAACATTATGATGCTGCTATGAAAGTTCATTATGCAGATGAAATTGTGGCAAACATTTTTAGGGTAGGATCTATCTTAAATGAATGTTGCCAGGAACTAATAAGAATTGGATTAGAATCTCATGTGGCATTATTGGCACATCTAGTTCATACCGTGCCCAAAATACAAAATGAATGACTCAATTACAGTTGCAATAAAGAGTGTATTATCATGGTATCAATGTTTAGATATTGTGCACAAAAATTCCTAAAATAGATTTATTTATCTATTTATAAAATAAATGTTGTAAAATAATGAATCCTAATATCACACACTCTTTGACTTTTTCTTTATGGGATGACTATCCTTTGGAGTTGTATGATTATCTATTACTATTAATAATATCCTACTTTGGCTAATAAAAAGTAGTCTTGCAATTTTATTAAATGTAATCTACAAATTTTATTACTGTTTTAATGGCAAATTTCATTTTATGTTTTTAAGTTCATGAATTTTTTGCACTCCAAAATTGGTTCAAGTTAAACACTAAAATAAACTGATATTATCATGTTAGATTTAAAAACCATAGAAAATCTCAATACCATACGAAATTTGTTAACATGTGGTATACTTCAAGATTTTAAAGACGTTATTGAAGTAAATTAATCACTATAGCAAGGGGAGAAATATTCTTGTTATTTAGTGGAGACTAACACAAGAATACATAACAACTAAAATCTAAAAGTTAACATATTAAGTAATGAAATCCTATTGTTCCAACATTTCTCTTCAAATGATTTTTAAAATTAGATAACCAATATTTGTTCCCATTATATTGGCCAAGGTAAATGTAAAAAAAAATGTCAAAAGTTACAACACACTAATTCTCTCTTGTTTTCAAATATCATTTGCTGCTTTTTTTGTTGTAGGTAAACTATAACTTCCAAAGGGCTCAAACTAGTTCTTATAGTGCAAAGTAGTAGTTGTTTACTCATCTTGGGTTCCTACTCAACATCAAATCAAAATTTTAGTTATTTTGGACCTCAATCAGTCAATAATAAACTACACAAAATAAATTTTGTAGTAATCAAGTTGATTTTCAAAGACATGCAAAATAGTAGCTTTAAGATTGTATGATTATCATTAGTATGTACCAACTGCTACCATCAGGCACTTCAAAACTTACTTCCAAACTGACCATATTTTCCACCTCTCATGTTTCTTTCACTAAATACTAGACTCCTACAAAATTTCAGGTCATTTGAAGGTTATATGGGTCAATTTTGCTTTTAAGCGCAAATTTTGAGAATTTTATCCGATTTTCTTGCACTTTGTAGCAGTATTTTCCAGCTTAGTATCAAAAACTAATTCCTAACTTACTTACCTCCAATTCATGCTCATATAAGTTTCTTTTACTATTTAATTACCAAGTTCCATTTGACTTAATGCTAGTTTGTGTAAGGACCAAACAAGACTCAAACTAGTCCAAGCTACCACTCAAAGTTCATTACTGTAGCTTACTGAAATTTTAATGCCTTTTATCAACATTAGGCTCATTCACCACCAAGCATCTTTTCCCAAGTTTTAATTACTAATTGAGCTAAGTAATCATTAGTACGCAAAAGTTCATACCTTGAAAAGTGAAGTCATCTACTAGGTCAAAACATGCAACTTGAAGTAAAGTTAACATAGTCAAAAACTTGTTTTGTATGCAAGCATGAGTTGAAAATTCATTATCTTGTAGTGGAAGTGAAAAAATGGATGGATAAGAAATTTTTATCATACTTATAAACTAGACTTAATTTTCAAAATTTTAAGAAAATGAGGTGAAATTATACTTTCCTTGTCTGTAATTTATATATTGAATGACCTCTTTGGAAGGTCACATATGATTCTTAGTTAAAAATGGAAATAAATAATCAATGAATAAACTATAAATAAGTAATTAGAAAATGAGACTAACTATCGCATCTAAATATTAAAAACATTATCTTATAACTCATTTTGAAGTAAAATCTTAATTTTTTAGATAAATGATCCTATATAGTTACATTTTGTAAGAATAAAAAGCTTTTTAAATTTTTACACTAAATGTGGACTCGAACATGTTTTTGTTTATATAATATATAGGGCAAAAAAGATGTAAGAATGTTTCTTATAATGAAAATCATAGATACTTGAGAGTAAAATACTTGAAACTAAATTCCACAAAATGAAATAGTAGAACATTAACACAATTAAAAAAATTGTGAAGCATTTTTGTAAAATAAAAATATTTAATATATTTTTTTCAAAATTGAATTCCAAAAATAAACTAGCAGATTGTATCTCCTCAATGCAATAAACAAATAAAGTGTTGGTATGAAAGTTCTTAGGAAAATTAAATAGGACATGTTTTTGTAAGAGGGAAGAAAAAACATATGAATGTTATTTCATTTTGTTGACATTACTAGATAAAAACTGACATAGTTAAGACTAAAGATATATATCTTGGCATGAACTAAAGTTTAGCAGTTTCACCAACTTTACCTTTATGAATTACATAAATGCAACCAAGGAACTAATAAAGTCTAATCAGTTAAAAAAAATTAATGGCTCTCAGTTTCATCTAATTTACAAAGAAGCTAGTATATAAGTAAGTTTCTTCTTGCAAGTTGCAACATCAATTCTCAAACTAAATTTCTCATCTTAAAAAAACAAAGAAAAAAAACCAAGAACATGACTAGTCCTAAGTACTTTGTGAGTTTTTTGGTGTTTCTTATTTTTGTTTCAATTTCTACAGCAAAAGATTACCGTGATATTATTAAAGAAAAACATTGTGATGCTACTATGAAGGTTCATTGTGCAGATGAGATTGTGGCAAACATTTTTAGGGCAGGATCTGTCTCAAATGAATGTTGCAAGGAGCTAATAAGAATTGGATTAGAATGTCATGAGGCATTATTGGCGCGTCTGGTTCATACAGTGCCCAAATACAGAGTGAATGACTCAACTGAAGTTGCAATAAAGAGTGTGTTATCATGGTATCAATGTTCAGATATTGTGCACAACACTTTCCTAAAACAGATTTGTTTATCTATTCATAAAATATCTTCCATAAAATAATGAATCTCAATATGACAAGCTCTTATTTGACTTTTTTTTTGTTAGGTATGACTATACCTTGGAGTTGTATGATTATCTATTGCTATTAATAATATCCTACTTTGGCTAATAAAAAGTAGTCTCACAATTTTATAGAATGTAATCTACAAATTTTATTATTGTTTTAGTAGCAGATTTCATTTTATGTTTTTATGTTCATGAACGTTTTACACTCCAAAATGGATTTATGTTAAAAACTAAAATAAATTGATATAATCATTTTAGATTTAAAAACCATATAATATATGAATAACATGAGGAATTTGTTAATGTGTGGTATGCCTCAAGATTTTAAAGATATTACTGAAGTAAATTAATCATTGTAATAAAGGGAGAAATATTCTTGTTATTATGTGGAGACCAACACATGTATACTTAACTACTGAAATCTAAAAGTTAATATATTAAGGGATGAAATCCAAATGCTCCAACATTTCTCTTTAAATCATTTTTGAAATTAGATAGCCAATATTTCTTCCCATTATGTTATTGGCCAAGGGTAGGGACAACTTATCGATCAATGTTTTAATGATAGCCAATATTTATTTTTATGATGGTAAATGTAAAAAAAACCATTGTCAGAAGTTTCAACATAGCAATTCTCTCTTGTGTTCAAATATCATAATTTTTGTAGCATTTTTGTGGCCAGTCAACTTTAACTTGCAAGAAAGTCAAATTAGTTTTTATAGTGCAAAGTAGTAGTTGTTTATTTTTCTTCAGTTCTCACTCAGGATCAAATCAAACTTTTAGCTTTTTTGAACCTCAACAATTAGTATTAGATTACAAGCAATAAATTCTGCAGCAATAGAGCCGATTTTCAAAGAATAACGTAAAATAGCAGTTTTAAGGCTGTGTCACTATCATTAGTATGTACCAGCTGCTACCTTCAGGTGCTTCAAAACTTCACTTTGAAATTGACCATATTTTCCACCTGTTACATGTTTCGTTCACTAAATACTAGAATCCCACAAAATTTTAGGTCATTTCCAAGTTATATGGGTCAATTTTGCTTTGAAGAGCGAATTTTGAGAATTTATCCAATTTTTCTGCACTTTGTAGCAGTATTTTCCAACTTAGTATCAAAAACTAATTCCTAACTTACTTACCTCTAATTCATGCTCATATAAGTTTCTTTTATTATTTAATTACCAAGTTCTGCTTGACTTAATGCTAATTTGGGTAAGACCAAAGAAGACTCAAATTAGTCCAAGTTGTTGCTAGAAGTTTGTTACAACAGTTCACTGAAATTTTCACGCCCTCTATCATCATTAAACTCATTACCCACCAACTAAACTTTTCCAAAGTATTAAATTCTAATTAAGCTAAGCATTCATTAGTATGCAAAAGGTCATACCTTGAAAGAGAAGTCATCTACTAAGTCGAAAAGTCCAACTTAAAGTAAAGTTAACATGTAAAAAACTTGTGTCGTATATAAGCATCAATTGAAAATGTATTATCTTCTAGTCAAAGTGAAAAAATAGATGGATAAGAAATTTTTATCATAATTATAAATTAGACTTAATTTTCAAAAATTTAAGAAAATGAGGTGAAATTATACTCTCCTTATTCATTATTTATATATTGAATGACCTCTTTGAAGTATTAAAACATTATCTTATAACCCACTTTGAAGTATTATCTTCATTTTTTATATAAATGATCCTAAATAGTCACATTTTGTAAGAATAAAAAGCTTCTTAACCTTTTGCTCTAATTGTGGACTCGTCAGTGTGTTTTTTTTATATAACATACAAGGCCAAAAGGATGTAAGAATGTTTCTTATAGTGAAAATCAGAGATAATTGAGAGTAAACTACTTGAGAAAAGAGTAGAACATTAACACAATTAAAGAAATTGTGAAGAATTTTTTGTAAATAAAAATATTTAATATGTTTTTTGAAATTGAATTAAAAAAAAATAAGGTAACGTTTGGAGGCTCTCATGTGTACTAGGGTTTTGCACTGCTAGGCTTTGTTAAAGGGCTATTCAGAGGTTAGATCAATGACATGAAAATAGGGTTGGGCAAATAAGGTGACCTTTTCTCATTTGATTCATTAGGAAATGTTTAATCAACTTCAAGAGGCTAAGGTGTTTCCGATTGATGATGAATCTAGGAATGAGGAGATGATACTAGCTAAAGCTAATGTTAAGCTTGCTATGGCGTGGGTTGATCAAGTGGAGCATGATCAGGTGGCAACTTCGAATGAGCGAGAGTGCCTGAAGAAAGATGAACCCAAGAGATTTTATAGCAAGGTCTTCGCTGATAATAGGCACATTGATAATGGATTGAAGTTTCAATTTCATCCAGGAAAAACTACTAAGGATTCTATCAAAATAGGGACAATAGCTTGGTTGAATATGTTGTTAGGGGACTGACCAGTTTTATTAAGGTTAGGCAATTTGTGAAAGAGAACTAGGTCTCCATCAATATAGCTAAGACTAAGATTGTTACCCACCCATCAAGATGGTTTTTGTTCAAGTTTTTCCATGCTACTAATTGTGATAATGTTCTAGCACAAGGCATTTTGTAGATGGGGGTTAGACCATGGGTTGTTAAGGGGTGGACATAAACTTTAACTTCTATAAGGAACATGCCTCTAAGGTCCCAGTTTGGGTTCAAATAGAGTGTCCTATAGTCTTTTGGAATCCTAGAGCTTTAAAGAAGATAGTAAGTAAAATAAGGCACCCTTTAGTGTCTAATAAGCTTACTATTACAAAGGATCACATTTCCTTTGCATGAGTTCTTGTGGAGGTGGACCTGGCAAAGCCGATTGTATATTCTACGTAGGCCAAATTTCCAAATGGTAAATGCATTGATGTCTCTTTTACTTATGGAAAAGCTTCCTAAGTTCTGCATAGATTGTGTGATGGTTAGTCATGATTTGTCCAATTGTAGAAAGAAATGTGTGAAGCAAACAAAATTGAAGCAGGTTATTACAAAGATCATAAGGCTGTTGAGGTTGTTCAGGGGTAGTAGGAGTTATCACGCACTCAGTTTACCCTTGAAAGTGTGCCTAAATTGGATGGGGGAAGACTAGACAACGAGGGGGTTATATTGAACCTCTATAATAGATTTCATGCTTTGAGTAAAAAGTTGGAGACCATGGGGGATCAGGTATGACTGTGGGTTCTGTTGTTAAATCTAGACTTGTGAAGAAACTTTTGGTAGACAAAAAAGGTACTACTTCAACCTTTAAAAATTGATTTTAGCATCTTGGAACATGAGAGAGTGTAACAAACCCCTTAAGCTTTTTGAATTTTTGAAGTTTTTTAAAATAAATAAAGTACATATTGCTGCTACTCTTGAAAGTACAATTAAAGATATTAAATTAGTGATAATGGCTAGAAGCTGGCAAAGGGAATGAAGTCGTATTATTAATCATGTTGCTCATGGCAATGGTAGGGTCAAAGTTTTATGGAGACATTTAGTTAATTTTAGATTGTTTGTTGTTTCAACTCAAGTGATTTCTGTGAAATTTATAGTTTTAGTGTACCTTTATTTATAATTTTAATTTTGAATATGAAAGGAAGGCTTTGTGGAAGAAGCCCCAAAATTTGTAGCATTAAGGTCCTTGGATTTTGATGGGGGACTTCAATGCAGTTAAGAAGTTTTCTAAGTGAAAAATTCTTAATGTTGTAACTAAATGTGAGATTTCTAATATCAATGAATGTTTTGATGTTCTAGGAATTGATGATTTACCTTCTTCTGGTTGTTTCTTCACCTGGAATAATCATTAGGACCCTAGGAATTTTATTTGGAGTAAATTAAATAAAGTTGTGGCAAATATTGACTGGTTTCAAATCCACTGATGGGTTTCTTGATGCCCACAGATCCTAAGTTCCAAAGAGTAGCCGAATACTTGCTTTACCAAACTTGGTTCAAAAAGAAGAAATTAAGGAAGGGAGAAAAAAAGGAACTTAGACATAGAATCAAGGATGAGAAGAAGAATTAAAAAAAGAAAAAGAAAGAATAAGAGATAAAAGAATTGCTCAAAGTAACTAAGAACAAGAGAATTATTGTAACTCAAAGTAACTAGTATTCTTATTATTTTGTGTTGAATCTATGAATTACATGTCCTATTTAAGGGAAAACCTACTAGGGTTGCTAGCCATACAAAGCCTTAATGGACTAGGAACCCTAAACCTAACAAAAGGAGTAAACCTAATTTGACTAGGCATTAACACTTATTCATAAAAGAATCTATGTGAATTATTTAACATGGGCCACAAATCTGTTTCCTAGCCTAAAAATAAGCTAAATATACAAAATAAACAATAAAAAAAAGTGGCATGAAGTTTGTAAATTGAAATAGCCCAAAAAGAGTCTCAATGTTGCCCTCGGGTGCACCCCATGTGTCACTTAGGGCTTTGGCTTGTGCCTCCTTTGTCCAGCCAAGGTTTCTTGGTTTCTATAGCTTGAATCTCCATAATATTGAATGAAATGAAGTGTTTTGGGTCCTGGACACATATAGGTTAGTCGCAAGCTGAAATGGCATGGTAGGGCTCCAATGAGGGCTTTAAGTGCTCCACAATAGGGGTTTGAAGAGCTCCTTGCATATATTTGGCCCTGTTCCTTGTTATGGTTCATGTACTTATCTTCAATGGGTCTAAAGATGTCACTAAAGCTTTTAAGCTTGATGGTCCTTCATCATTTCCCCCTTCCTCAGAGAAATTTGTCCTTAAATCATCACTTACATAAAAAAAAGATTGGTAAAAACCATTAAATGTTGCACTAATGTTATGCTTACTTCCTAAGTCTAATTCTAGGCATTGTCATTGATCTTCTCAAAGACTTAAAAAGGTCCATCTCCTTGAAGTTGAATCTCTGATTTTCTTTGGTCAGGAAATATCTCCTTTTTCAAGTAAACCTAAACCTAATCTCCTAGCTTAAAATTAACCATCGTCCTTCCTTTATTGGCTTGTGTTGCATAATATTGAGTTTTCTTCTCTATTTATAGCCTTTCCTTCTCATGCAGCCCTTGACCATCTCAGCTTTCTTACCTCCATCTAAGCTAGATATGTTACTTACAGGCAAAGGCATTAAATCCATAAGGGTTAGTGGGTTAAAACCATAAACAACTTCAAAAGGTGAAAATCTTGTGGTTTTGTGCACAACCTTATTATAAGCAAACTCAACATGAGGTAAAACTTCCTCCCAAGTTTTCAAATTCTTTTGAATGATGGCCCTAAGTATAGTGATCAAAGTCCTATTAGTTACCTTAGTTTGCCCATTAGTTTGTGGATGACAAGTTGTAGAAAGAACATAAGCTTGGTACCTAACTTGCTCCACAAGACTCTCCAAAAGTGACTTAGGAACTTCACATCTCGGTCACTCACAATAGTTCTTGGAAGTCCATGCAATCTCACAACCTCCTTGAAGAATAGAGATTTGCAATGTGCACAACATCATTTGTCTTGTGACATGGAACAAAGTGAGCCATCTTTGAGAACCTATCCACAATCACAAAGATAGAGTTTTTTTTTTCCATTCTTTGTTCTAGGAAGTCCTACAACAAAGTCCATAGAAAGGTCAGTCCAAGGATGAGATGGAATAGGTAAAGGAGTGTAAAGACCATAAGGATTTTGCCTAGACTTAGCCCTTTTACACTCAAGACAACTAGAACAAACTTTCTCCACATCTCTTTCCATCCTTAGCCAAAAGAACTTTTCTTTGAGCACACTTAGTGTTTTCTCAACACCAAAGTGTCTCATTAAGCCTCCTCCATGAGCTTCCTACACTAACAAAGATCTCAAAGAAGTCTTAGGTATGCACAACTTATCTTGCTTAAAAAGAAAGCCATCAACTCTATAGAACATTTTATAACCCAAATGTGCACACTTTGCATAAACTTCTCCAAAGTCAGAATCTTGTTCATATAAATCCTTTAAATACTCAAATCCTAAGATCTTAGCATCTAAAGAAGAAAGAAGAACATACCTCCTTGACAATGCATTAGCCACAATATTTTCCTTACCTTGCTTATGCTTATGGAAAGGTCTCTATGAACTCTACCCACCTTGCATGCCTTCTATTGAGCTTTCCTTGGCCTTTCAAGTGTTTCAAGGATTGATGGTCTGTATGGATGATGAATTCCTTCAGCCACAAGTAATGTTGCCAAGTTTCAAGTGCTCTCACCAAGGCATACATCTCTTTGTCATAAATTAAGTAGTTTAAGGTGGCTCCACTTAGCTTTTCAATAAAATAAGCTATAGGCTACCCTTTCTACATCAAAATAGCACCAATACCATGTCCACATGCATCATATTCAATCTCAAAGGTCTTAGAAAAATCAAGCAAAGCTAAAACATGTGTATTGCTCAATTTTTGTTTAAGTAGCCTAAATGTATCCTTTTGAGCGTTTTCCCACTTAAAGCCCTACACCTTTTTGA
Source organism: Aquilaria sinensis (assembly GCA_005392925.1). Classification (NCBI taxonomy): domain Eukaryota; kingdom Viridiplantae; phylum Streptophyta; class Magnoliopsida; order Malvales; family Thymelaeaceae; genus Aquilaria; species Aquilaria sinensis. The sequence continues at coordinate 4,200 of SMDT01000473.1, read as the reverse complement.
CAACAGCATTTAAGGGTGCTGCAACGCTTGAAAAATCCTTCACAAATCTCTTATAAAAGCTAGCAAGACCATGGAAAGATCTTACCTCAGATATGGACTTAGGAGTTGGCCACTCTTGTATTGCCATTACCTTTTCTTGATCAACCTCCACACCCTTAGAGCTCACAACAAAGTTAAGAAATATAAAACGGTTAGTACGAAAAGAACACTTTTTAAGATTGCCATACAACTTTTGTGCTCTTAATGTTTTTAACACATGCCTAAGATGCTCAATATGCTTATTAAACTCCTACTATAAACTAGAATGTCATCAAAGTAAACCACAACAAACTTACCAATGAAATCCTTTAAAAAATGATTCATGGGCCTTATAAAAGTACTAAGAGCATTAGATAAACCAAATGGCATGACTAACCATTCATAAAGCCATAATTTAGTTTTAAATGTAGTCTTCCATTCATCCCCCCTTTCATCCTAATTTGATGGTAACCACTTTTAAGATCAACTTTAGAAAGATAGCAGAACCATGTAACTCATCAAGCATGTCATCTAGATGAGGGATAAAATGTCTATACTTTATAGTGATTTTGTTGACAGGCCTACAATCCGTGCACATTCTCCAAGTGCCATCCTCCTTAGGCACCAAGATTACAGAGCACAACACATGGGCTCAAGCTTTCTCTCATAAAGCCCTTGGATAGTAGGTCTTTAACTTGCCTTTGAAACTTCTTTATCTCCATGGAGTTGCTCCTATATGTAGCCTTGTTGGGAATAGAAGCTCTAGGAATGAGATCTATTTGATGCTTAATAACCCTCAAAGGTGGTAGTCCTTTTGGCTCCTCAAGAAACACATCCTCAAAGTCCTTCAACAAAGACACAATAACACTAGGAAGCTTGTTAGTTAGGTCACTTAAAAGAAAGAAAGATTCTTTGTAAAGTAAAATTAGCATGGGCTTTTGTGCTTTGAGGGTTTTCCTCACATCACTCATCTTAATTATCAAGCTTTTTTTTCTTCTCTCAACCTTCCTTACTTTGTTGTTACTCAAGAACTCTCAACACTCTTTATTCCCCTCAAGGTCACTTACCTCACATCTCTCTTTTAATCTCTCAACTTTCCCCTCTTCACTCAGCCCATCATCTCTTTCTTTTTGCTCTCATTAACTTTTCTCTCAACCTCACCATGAATTTTCCTTTGATCCTCCATAACTTGTTGTGGGTGTGAGTGGTACCAATGTGATGGTATTCTCCTTGAACTTGAATGAATATCAATATATCTATTCTTGAAACCATCATGGATCACTCTTCCTATCATATTACCAGAGCCACCCCAAAAGGATGTGACTTGCTTCCATGGGCACAACATCACATAAGACTTCATCTTCATACGTCCCAATTTTAAAAGCCACCATGACTTGCCTTGTCACCTATGACCTCATCTTCATTGTTAAGCCATTGAAGCTTGTAGGGCCTTAGGTGCTTTGTGGTAAGGAGCTGTAACTTTTCAACCAAAGTAGTACTAGCAACATTAGTACAACTTCCACCATCTATAATCGTACTATATACCTTCCCTCCAATGTAGCACTTTGCATGATAGATGTTTTCTCTTTGATCATTCTCCTCTTCAAATTACACTTTCAATGCTCTCTTAGCACAAGTATAACTCCTTCATCTACATACTCCACATCCAAACCATCTTCCACAGTAGGCTTACTTGGGAAAACTTGTTCTTCATTGTCACTTTCATCAATGACAACTTCACATTGATCATTCAACACCATGAATCTTTAATTGACACATTCTCTTGCCAAATGCCCCCTACCTTGACACTTAAAAAAAATTTTGTCATGATTTTTAGGACCACACTTAGAATCAAAACTACCTTCTTGAGGCCTTTGGGGTTGGCCGTTTGAAAGATGCCTTGGCCTTGCCCTTGAAGTCCCCCTTCCTTGGCTCATCCTTCCTTACGCTTCAGTAGGCCATGATTGCCTTGGGTTAGGGGTAGGTTTCAGATGCAAACCTTTGCCACCCCTCTTCTCTTAAGTTACTTCTCCAACCAAATGGCAAGTGTGCACCATGTTCTCTAGTTCCACACATGGTTACAACTCAACAAGGTTAGGCAAACATCAGTTAGTGTTCAAGCCATGCAAGAATCTTGTCATTGTTGCCTCTTGGTCCTCCTCTATGTTAGCTCTCATCAAGGTCACCTCCAAGTCTTTGAAATAGCCCTCCATAGACCTTGTGCCTTGAGACAATATTTGAAGCCTTTGGTGTAGCTCCCTTTGGTAACTTGGCACAAACCTTTTTCTCATGATTGTCTTCAATTCTTGCCAGTTTGAATTGGATCTTCATGGCTTTTTTTCTTGAATTTTCAACTTGAGTCCACCAAGCAAGTGCATAGTTAGTAAACTCCAAAGTGGCAAGCTTTACGTTTTTATCTTCTAGATAAATATAGTACTCAAATATCATCTCCACTTTGGTCACCCATTCATGGAAGGCCTCTAGCTCACTTCCCCCTTTGAATGGTGGAATTTACAACTTGATGGCATTGAGATTGGTCTTCTTTTGGCTGCCCCTTCACTGGTCTCTTAGGTGGTGGTGAAGGTGGCAAGGTCCCAAGGTCCTTGTCTTTATAGGTAAAGACTTTATAACTTTGTTAGGGTCCCTCCTAGGTGGCACTTTTGGAATCCAGCCTAGGATGTCCTTTTAAGGTGCTTTAGAAGCACCAAGCTCCTCTAGCCTCCTATCATGCCTATCCAATCTCTAGTTGTCTCCTCTGATTTTTCCACCTTCATCTTGATTCTTGAGTATATATCTCACAATGTGGAGTGCTCTAAATACTCCTTCATGTCTTGGCCTACTTCTTTTACCACGCTTTCTTTCATCACCTTCAGCAATCCATTTATCTCTTGATTTTTGCTTAAGCATACTTTCTTTCAATCTCTTATAATCCACTAGCTTTTTTATTGACTCCACTCTCTACTCTTTCTCATCTTTGCCCAGTTCTTTATTTTCGGCAGCCAAATCCCAGTTTTCCTCTTCTTTTTTCAACTCATCTAATTGCATATTAATGTCCCCAAAAACTGAAAGCTCCAGGTCTTTAATTCCAGTTTTAAGGCCTTCAACTTTTCCTTCAAAATATAGCCCTGTCTCCCTGTCACATCATGCTCCAACCATACTTTTTTAACAATTGCTTCAAAATATGGATGATCCATCCACACATTATAAAATTTGAAATGGATAGGGCCAAAATCATGAAAACTCCGCTTCAAGAACCGGACAATGATCAGATAAACCTTTAGGCAGGCAAGTTTGAACTAAATTACTCCACAGCTGGAAGAGATTATTAGTCACCATCATTCTGTTCAATCTATTGGGTTTCAAACCATCCTTAGAATATCTTGTAAAACGCCTTCCCCCAAGATGGAAATCGATGAGCCCAAACTGATCAATAAAATCAATAAAATATTTACTGTTATCCCGTATACATGACAGCCCTCCTAACCTTCCATTAGCATCCAAATGAGCAAAACTACAATTTGATAAACACCACAACCAAACAATTTTTTTTGCAGAGACATATTGTGTTACTTGTTTTCCTGGAGCATTATAAAATCAATTCTTTCATTTGCTTTCAAATGACTAACAGCCCTGCACTTTTCAGATTTCCCCAACCCTCCAATATTCCAAGACAAAATCATCATCACCCAACCAGCGACAGAAAATGAAACAATTCAAGCAAGTGGGAACCTACCCAGCCATCTTTTTCAGATGGCTCGTCACATTTGCCGCCTAACCTTCCATGCACACTCCGAGCATCTTGCCTACCTTACACGTTTTCGTCGCCACTGCTTCCAATACGTCTGAAGCACATCCATCAGCCGTTAATTTTTATGCTAAATGTGGAGTCGTGAGAGTGTTTTTGTTTACATAATATTTAAGGCCAAAGGAATGTAAGAATGTTTCTTATAATGAAAATTATAGATAACTGAGAGTAAAATACTTGAAACTAAATTCCACAAAATGAAATAGTATAAAATTAACACAATTAAAAAATTGTGAACCATTTTTTGTAAGCAAAAATATTTAATATTTAATATTTTTTAAAATTGAATTCAGAAAAATATAAGTAGCAGATCGTATCTCATCAATGTAATAAACAAATATAGTGTTGATATGAAAGTTCTTAGGAAAATTAAAAAA